>LOJH01005513.1:31290-45401 GCA_001685095.1 Ellobius talpinus | reverse complement strand
TCCACCCACCTAAGGGCTGGCCTATCAAAAGGCCAAGGCAGTTTCTTATTAACCTATGAAAGTAACACATAGACAGATGACCCTCCTCCATCATATACTAGCTCTGAAAAGACATGGAGGAAAGTTAAATGTGTACTACGGTGTGAGAGACACTATGTGGCATACGATTCCAAACACATGACATTCTGAAAGGCCACACTGTGCACACGGTTAATGACCTGTGGCTCCAGGGTGGGGAAGGGACTACAGAGGCCAGGCGATGAAAGCACTCTGCATGACAGAATGGTGGCTTTAGGACATTCTGATCTGTCCAAACGCACAGGTGTCCACCACCAAGAGAAACCTTAAAGTAAACAATGGATTTTGGGTAATGATGGGCCAAGGTAGGTTTGTCAGCTCTGACAAATACTCGCTCCACTGTGCTGTGAGATGCTGATAATAGGGGAGGGTGAGAATGTACACGTCAGGGTAGGGGACTATGGGAAATCTCCCCAAAACTGTTCTATTAAAAAAAAATCACACAAGGCAGGGCCTTTAAGTGCTTCAGTTGCTAGGGCAGAGCTATGGGAGGGTACCGTCAGGCAGGCGTGTTCTGTTCTCTTGGCTCAGCACAGGCTCAGCTTCTGACTATTACTGTGTCTCCAGCTCGGCACAGCAGGTAAGTGTGTGGGCTTCTGTAGTCCAAGTCTCGTCTCTCACAGGGAGATTCTGTTTAAGTCCTAACTTTCTAGACACATCTACTTCCCAGTTCCGTAATACAGGTCAGAAATACTGACATTAGACTTATGCATTTGACTAGATATACAGACGGAGCTCGGCACAGCAACAGAAGATAAGAGCTCAGTGGACGCACTCATCAGTGCTGGGTCAAAGTGTGGGAAGAAAATGTGTTAGCAATGGAAAGGGGAGTAACCATGCTGTAATCCTAACCTTTCCTAGGACACAAGCTTTCTTAGCTCTTGACAGTGATCTGGGAGAGTTCCTGCAGGGTACAAGACACCAAAAGGTTCTGTGAAATTCACTTAGATAAAGAAATGACAGTTGGAGGTTAGACGGAAAGTGGGGAGGGGAGGGAAACAAACTAGAAGTATTTAGAGTGGCTTTCTGCTACCTTGTTGGAGATCGGTTCTGAGAAAGACAGGGATTGGCACGTACCACGCCAATTGTAAACTATTTTGATGACTAGGTGCCAACCAAACCCTCTGCTCACCTGGAGAAGAGCAATTCCAATCCAATGTCACACGCTTAAAATATATTTGTGACCACAATGACTATGGTCTAGAGTCCTATCCTTATTAAGAATCAATCACAGCTGTGGAAAAACCCTTACCAACCACTGAGAAAGCCTCTTCATTCTTGCCAGCCGTTTTGTTTTCATTAAGAAATGGAGACCTGAACATTAAGAATGGGGCTGCTCTGCTGCTTACAGCTCCATTCTCTTGCAAGTGCTTCATTAACCCCCTCTGAGCAGCTGATGCATATTGCTCCTCTATTCCAAAACAGCAAGTGGTTTCCCTTCCTACCCCCGCCAGAGAAGACTCCCTCTCCTGTTTGCTTCAGTCTTTGCTGATGAAATGGCCTTGCTCTTGTTCCAATACTTCATTTTCCTCCAAATGCCTCCTTCTTTGTTCTGCAAAGAATTAGCTTACTGGGCATTCTCTGGTGCTTTCAGGTTCTGACCCTGTTCCATGTTAAACAGGCTGGACTTCGTGTGGAGGACAGGCCTCTGTAAAACACTCCATCCAAGGAGGGCAGTTATGTAAACAGGGCTGCTGGCAATATGTCTGATGGGATCAACACAGCTCAGGAGAAAAAGCGCTTTTAGAGAGGGCTGAATCTGTCAGGGAACAGATGAACTCTAAGCAACACCACCATTATTCGTTCAGGCCCACCCCTCCAGATTCACTGTGTGGTCCAGGCTGGCCTTGGGATGTAAGATAGACCTGCCACAGCCTCCCAAGTACTAGGACTATAGGTTAGCGTCACCACACCTGAGGAGAAAAAGCAACATCTTATTTCCAATGTAAGGTCAAGCTTTTAACAAACAGAAATCACTGGAAAAATCTTTAAAAAATTAATAATGACCTAGTTGATCACTGTAATTTCTGATATCATCAAAAGGGATCATTTTGAGATTTTAAAATTTTATTATTTCAAAAGGAAAAATCAAAAACATTTAAAGTGTCTGGGATATTTCAGAAGGTTGTCTTTAGAATTCATAATATTTAAAAAGCTATATTGAAGAGACAAGTGCAAATATGTGTAAAGCTGCCCTCTGTGGGGACAACGCAAAGCAACAATCACAAAACTGAAGTGTTTGTTATTTTGATGATGATTACTATGGTCTTAAAGCTTCATAATAAGGAGAAAGTGATCTGATTACAAATGGAAATTGTCTATCAATTACACAGGCAGATGGCCATCAGGTAGATGGACTTGGTCCTCACACATGTTCACCATTCATATGGTGGTACATTCAGAGGAGTAAAGAATGTATATAAAAAGTTTATTACTCCATGGTGATGACAGTTTGTAATCAAGAAAACAATCGAAAGGGATCTGGAGAGATGGCTCAGTAGCTAAGAGCACATGCTGTTCTCACAGAGGATGTGGCAGGATGCTCAGCGTCCACACTGGACAGTTAGCAACCATCTGTCATTCCAGTTCCAGGAGATCCAGTGCCCTCTTTCTGGCCTCTGGGATACCTGTACTCATGATGCACACACGTACACACATATTTCTTTTCTTTTTTTTTTTAAGTGTTGTTCTTATTAACCACTGGGATATAGTTTTATTTTGCTAGACTTCTGGTCATTTTGGTGTTCAGGAATATTTTTGTGGAATAAATGAATTTACAGTTAGAAAGATGAAAAATTATTAATAATATATGATTAAAAAATGTTGCCACTACCAACTAGAAAAGACCAGTCTTTGGTATTGGCAAAGCTGGGTCATGCTACAGAGAAAAACCAAACTGGACTTCCAAGGCAAATGTAAGTAAAAACAATCATTTTTATCAAAATTAAGTGTTTTTGTTTGCAGAACGATACTGTGGGAAAAGTTGATGGGCAGGTGGTAGAAAAGATGAAACTTAGAAAGCCTGAAATGGAGCTAAGACGAATGCTGGGAAAATCATCCAGAAGATACCACCACCAATACCTCAATGTGCAAGGAGTACCAACAGGCATTTACTTAAGGATGCTGCACAAATGACTGACAGGCATGTGAAGCAAAGCTGAGAAGTCCAACAAATACAAATGAGAGCAACCCTTCACACCTAGTAGGACTACACAGTTGTATTTCCTAATGGAGGTAAGGATTCTTTTATGCAGCCCAGCTAGCCTGAGACTTGTTATTTTGCTTTGGATGAGCTGAGACTTCAGATCCTCCCACCTCCTGAGTACTGAGCAGACAGGTGTGATACATCATGTCTGGTTTTACGCAGTGCAGAGGATCAAATCACACATGCTAGGCAAGGGCTACCAACCGAGCTACGTCCCCAGCCTGCAGGTAAGGAATCTTATTGAAAAGTGGACAGAATAGAGGGGGGCAGCAGCTCCACAGAATGACCTGGCACCATTTAGTCAGGCTAACACTCCATATTTCCAACTTCCAGAAATTCTACTCCGACGACTAAGTGCCAAATATAAGGACACACAGGGACGTAACGGCAGAGCCTATGGGGACATTCATTGCAGCACCATTTTGATGATCCTTGGTCGACAGCGGGGTACAAACACACTGCACAAATGGGATTTGAAGCAAGGCTGGATCTTGCCGGATGAAAAAAGAAGAGATATGAGATTTATATCACTACTCAATTTACATAAATTAAAGATACTTGTGGGCTGGGGAGATTGCTCAGTGGATTGGAGTACATGACGAGGCCTGAATTTGGATCCCAGTGTCATGAAGAAGGTTTGGTGTGATTGTCAAATCCTTACCTCACAGTAGTGGGGGCAGGGGGTGCGGGTGCCTATAGACAGGAGGATTAGTGGAGCTTGCTGGCCAGGTAGCCTAGCTGACAAACTAGGTTTACTGAGAGATCCTGTGTCAAGGGAACAAGGGAGAGGGTGATGGGGAAGATGCCCAAAGTCCTCCTCTGGCCTTTGTGTGTGTACTCACATACATGTGCACACACACATATCACCCACCTAAAATTTTGTGCACAGAAATCATGGAACCTTTACAAAAGCACTTCTAAAGAAACCAGACATAATAAGCATGTTTAAATGACTGCACATGGGTGAGTGAGAAGGGAGTAAGCAATCACAATTAAACGGCATTAAAATAAAGTCTTCCCCATGCTTTTATTAGTTGAAAAAAAATTAAGGCTGGTTTTCAAAATTACTATTTGTTACAGAAGGAGAAAGGGTAGAGGGTAGAGGGCAGAGGGAACACGTCACAGCGTCTGAAGGTCAAACACTGGGTGCGAGAGTAAATCAACATGCTCTTTTAGGAATCAGCTCGATTGCTTGTTGCAAGTGTTCCCTTCAAAGCTCCACACAGGTTCCAGGGTCAGCTTCTGAAAGGATTATGCCTGGACACCATGGCCTAAGCAAACACTCCAGCACACAGAACTCTGCTCCTCCCTTTTCTTCAAAAGCCCCTTGGGAGCCCATGCAGGGTGGCCTGGTGTCCCGCCCCTTTCTTCTGTGCTTAGCTGGTTCAGGGGTTGTGAAGAACCTAACATTTTTCTTTATATAATGTTCAAGATAAAACTATTAGTCTCAGAGAAGAAGATAAGAGTTGAAGTGGCTTTCCACAGTTGGTCCAAATGTACATTCAACTGTTTGATATAACAATGAAAACTCACAAATGTGGCCCAAACCATAGTGTATGGATGGACTCACCATGGAACAACCTACAACAAGGAAGAAAAAAAAGTAATGGGTAAATTCTAAAGGAGTATTATCAACTTGCCGTTGTCAAATCCTTGGATATCTCATTAAAATGGACTTCTGAGGCTCCATCAATCACCCAAATTTGATTCAGGTGTGGGGTGACAGAAGACACTCAGCATTCCAACCAAGTCATGCTGGCACTAAACACCCAGCTCATTCTTAAGAACCCCTGCCACAAGTCGGGCTAATATCAGAGAGTTCAAGGCTAGCCTGGTCTACAAAGAGAGTTCCAGGACAGTCAAGTCTGTTATACAGAGGAACTCTGTCTCAACCCCCGCCTCCACAAACAAAAGAACCCTTGCCCCAGTGAGAGGAGGGGCAGACACAATGACATTGATGGAGGAGAGAAAAGACTGAGAAATTCAGGAGAGGTTGGAGGTTCTCAGCTTTGCAGAAAAAGAGAAGGTGGAGGGTCAATTTTAGGGAAAGTTTTTTTCTTTAGATGACTTAAAGCCAAGATGATGAAATACCAGAATGGAAACATATGGAAAAGGAGGAGAAGGAACAGGAGGAGGAGGAACAGGAGGAGGAGAGATGAGAATAAGCAGAAGCCCATGAGTGGGAAGGACAAACAGCAGGGACAGTTTGTCCACAGGGCTTGATGACAGGGTTACTGAAGGAGGGCCTGGACTACATTTACCAAACTGCTGCAGACTGGTGCCCCAGCAGTCCTGTCAATTTGACATGCACATCTCCTAGCTGCCACTCTGTGCTTGCAATCCCTTACGAAGAAAGCTGGGGAGACAGCACATCTGACCGTCCCTTATGAAGCCATCTGCTTATCATGCTTTCAGAAAGCCTATTATAGTTATCATGGACATAGAAGTGTAAAGCCCGTGGTCCAAAGCTTTTCTCCAGGATGTACATGGGAGCTGGGCAGGGCTGGATCTCTAGCATTACCCAGTAAATTGTGCACCACTAATATTTACTAAGGAATGCCACCATGCAAGGCTTCAGAGCCAAGGTGGCCCAAGTGTGACAAAGTCCTCCTGGAGCCTTCTCTCAACCTTTGAAAACCTAGTGACAAAGATTATGCTGAGCCTTAAAATTCTCACTCCTCTAGGCAGAGCCAAAGATAGATGCCAAATGGAAGCAAATCTTACCAGTCTGAAAAGAGGAGACTCAAGATCCCAAGCACAAACTCTCCAAGGGAGTCAGCCCACCGTGCAATCTAGATTATGGCCATTCACCCTTTAATCTTTTAGATGTCTACAGAGGGAGAGAGAGAGAGGTGCTACATGGGTCCCAGGCCCTGTGTAGAAGCCTGAGCCCTCCTGTTGCCAGCCATGGTGGCTAATTTTATGTCAGTTTGACACAACCTGGAGTCATCTGAGAGGAGGGGACCTCAGTTGAAAATGCCTCCATAAGACTGGGCTGTAGGCAAACCTGTAAGATATTTTCTTAGTTAATGATTGAGGGTGGAGAGCTCAGCCCATTATGGGTGGGAGCATCCTTGGGCCAGTGGTCCTGAGTTCTATAAGAGAGCAGACTGAGCAAGCCAGGAGAAGCAAGTCAGCAAACAGCACTCCTATGGGTGTCTGCATCAATTCCTCCTCCAGGTTCCTGCCAGGTTTGAGTTCCAGCCCTGGCTTCCATCTTCCCTTGATAAATTGCAATTAAGGAAGTGCAAGCTAGATAAACCTTTCTCCCCAAGTTGCTTTTGGTCATGACGTTCATCACAGCAAGAGAAACTTGAATTAAAACACCATCTGCAAGGATTCTGTGATGGTCACATAGAGTAAACCTATAGTAGGGTACAGCACAGTGCTCAGTAGTGTCCCTTCAGATGGGGTCTATTATCTCAGGTCTTTTTTCCACCCCCTGTTTGTACCAACAACGTATTTTATTGATTAATGACAAACTAGAACTAATCAAATTATATTGCATAGAGTTTTTGCAAAAATTATTTACTTCCTGATAATAAATATATCCAGATCTGTACAACTGGAAAATCCAGGACAGAGACAAATAACAAAATAAGAAGACAATAGATCCTGGGCCCCAAATCCAATAGCTAAACCAAAGAACAAAGTTAAAGGTACTCTCAGATTTTCCTCCCTAGGGAGTCATGGTCTTCCTATGATTCCTTCCCAAATAGGCACTAAATATAAAGCCTTTACGAAGAGGTTCTATTGTGAGTCCCTAGTGTTCAGGTGTAGTTCAGAAGTCTACCTGGGCTCTTTCTTTCCTGGAAATGCCACCACAGGAACGTAGAAGGATTAATATGGCCTAGTGCATAGACTGCAGTGATAATGACAATTCCAGAAGAGGAGGGTGGGGAGAGAATTCATTCTTCCTAAGTTGGCACTGACATTTGTGTTTTGCTGCTATTCTTTCTCCTGAGCCTTGGAAACTACCTTGGATCTCATCTCTGGTACAAATAACATGATGGGCACAGCTATGACTGGTAGACTCAGATCACCCCCAGGCTGGGTCTTTAGAGGGAACAGCAAAAGCCGCTTGGGTCCTATTGAACTGAGAAAGCCACGACCACCAGGGTCACCCAGGGAGTGTTCAGAGGATGTGTCAGGGCAGGGCTCATTTGAGATGCAGAAAGCCACACTGGGCAGTGCAAGAAAGACCCCTGTGAAATCCCAGGTAGAAAGAAGCTGGTGTCTGGAGAGATGGGGGCAGAACCAAAGACCCTCAACAAGTATAACTAAGCCAAAGGTTTCAATTCCAACCCAAATTAGTCACCTCCTTATCAGAAAAGTCTGTAGGCGAGGGCTGATAGAAGGCTTAATCACAGCCCAAGAGGGACAAGCTCCCCAGGTTGGTCTGCCGGGCCATAGGAAGTTTAGAGGTATATTTAGAGTCGGGAACAGCTTTGAGACACATTACACCTGCAGATGTCAAAATTACTATTTCTGTGAAAATAAAATCTGCTGTCAAGTTTTTTTATTTACCAAGACTTCTCACCTTACAGGAAAAAATAAACAGAGAAGCATAGAGCTCTGACACAGCCACATTGGGGGGTGGAGGTTGGGAGAGCAAGTGCAGGGTGGGGCCTGGGAGAGCAAAGAGCAGGGTAGGAGGCTGGGAGAACAAGAGCAGGGTAGGGGCTGGGTGAGTAAGAGCAGGGTAGGAGGCTGGGAGAGCAAGAGCAGGGTAGGAGGCTGGGAGAGCAAGAGCAGGGTAGGAGGCTGGGAGAGCAAGAGCAAGGTGGGGGCTGGAAGAGCAAGAGCAGGGTGGGGGCTGGGAGAGCAAGAGCCAGGATACTTTTCTAGAACAATGGAGAAATGCTGAGGAAAATCCAACTTTATATGGCAGAAGATAGTCTCCCCAAAATAGTGTTCCACCCAGGAAGAGTGCAAGACACAAGTAAGAGACAACAGAAGATGGGGAGGCTCAGGAGTGCAGCTGTTCTGAGTCAGCACATTCTGGTCCTTTGCTTTTGGTAGTGGTCAGATGTGAGTGATAACCCCAACCCGCTGTCTTCCTCCCTAGGACATTTCTGGAGCTGAAGGGGGAATGTGATCCCCATGCGCCTATCACTTCTCTGCCATTGCTTAGTGAAAACCCACCTCTCTCCTTCTGGTGAAAGTGGGAAACAGGTTTGGGTAGGAGACACATGGGAACTTTCAGGAGGGTTAGACAAAAATATCATGGACATCTGAGCCAGAGCTGGTGTCTGGTGCCATCCCACCATTGCCAGAGAATGCCCACTCAGACCCGGGAGCTGTAGGAGAGCTACCTCTGCCCACTCCTTCCTTCCTCCTTAAATATAGCCACCTCCCTCCCTTGCCAATCTTCAGATTGGCACAATGATTAATGACCCAGGCAAGAACTTAATTTCCTGTCCAGTAGTCCAAGGCTGATTTCCAATAAAAGAACTCACTCAAGACAACTATTTCCTCTCCACAGTTACTAATCTTTTATTCAATCATGGGCATTCTTCTCTCTCAGTGTGAAAGCAGAATCAATTTTTGAACCTCCATTTGGTGAATATTCCAAAGGATCACTGAATGCTGAATCTGGAAGGGACCTTAATGGCAGTGTTATTGAGCCTCCTCTCCTCTTGCAGTTCAGACAGGAGTGAGGGTGAAGGCTGACACACCATTCTGTGGACATATGGTTTGGTGAAGAAGGAAGTGCAATTTTACAGGACACAGCTTGGGTTCCTCGCTGGACTCATTACGGAGTTACCTTTAATGAAACAGTCAATTCTAAACTGGGAACTAATCACCAAGGCCGAATGTTTTTGCAATTACAGGCTCAGGAAAAACACAACCCCAAAACAAGCATCAGGGAAAACCTTCAGATACCACAACACAATTACTATGTCCAATTACCTCCGGACGCCTTAAACACCCAGAGCAGGTGTAATGAACTGTCTTGATTTGAACTACATGTATCCGTCTCTTGTATTTATTTCTCAGAAACGCCTGATAAATAAGTAACTCCACTGCTCTCTGTGAAATTAATTCTGAAAACAGAGGTTCCTAAATGAGATGCTAATGACTGCATAATAGAATACCTTTTTTAGATGCATGACTTCCCCTAGACAATTCCAGTTACAACTCAGGAAATGCTTTCTGTGTTGGTGCCTAAGTGATCTGAAATTCACAAGTACAGCATGCAAATGGCAGGCGGTGGGTTGGGCTGAGCTGGGTTGAGGGGCAGGCAGAGTATTCACAGAGGCAGGGGACACTCCAACACTGCCACAGCCACAGACAGGAGACTAAAAGCTTTTTATGTAGATCTAGCTCCTCCCATCAGATGAGTACTCTTCCTCAAGTAACTGGTTCATTCTGAATGTTTGCGAGTGTCATATGTGTACATGTGTGTGCCCAGCGCCAAGGTCAGAAGAGGATGTCAGGTGTCCTATCACTCGGTGCCTTATTTCCTTGAGACAGTGTGGCTCACTGGACCCAGAGTTAGGTTGACAGGCAGCAAGACCCACTGACCTTCCTGTTCCTTCCCACATAAAATGCTAGGGTTAAAGATGCACAAGTGACCATGCCTGACTTTTTATGTGGGCTCTGGGGATTTGAACTCAGTTTCTTACTCTTGGGCAGCACAAACTCTTATGGGCTGAGTTATCTTCCCAGACGGAGACACTGTTTCTTTATCTGTAAACGAGCAATAACTAAGGCTTGTTGAGATGTTATTGTTAGAAACTAAATGAATAGCATGTATGAAAGTATCCACAACATGGTGTGCTAGAACTATTTGTTAAATTTAAGTTTCATAATTGTGTTTTCTTTCTGAGTGAAAACATTACAATTGCTATAAAATACAAGTACAGGGGTTTATGTTATTTTATTACTAAAGTAGATTAATAGTGGCTATAGATTCCAACAAGTCAAATCCCTATCAGCTATCACCTGCTTCCCTTTCCCCCTGGACTAATAGCAGAATATCGACCAGTCCTGGAACTGAGCACTAGGAATTAACCATACAATGTGGTGAAGCTTATGAACTGCTGCCCCAGTTACTCTTCTACTGCTGGGATAAAATGCCCCCCCCAAAAGACACTTACAGCACAATTAATAAAAACTCAGAGAGAGAAATTGGGGCTAAACCTGAAGGTCAGAAAAGCAAAATAGCCAGTCACTGGCTCTTAACTTCAACCTCAATCTGAAAATGGCGATTCTGCCTCCAGGAATCTCAGAATGAGACTGTGACTGAGAGCTGTCTCTTCCTGTTTTATAATCCTCTCTAGGGCTGGGATTAATGGCATGCACCACTTGGTTTCTATGGCAACTAGTCTGGTTACTGGGATTAAAAGTGTGTACCACTGCCTGGTCTGTAAGGCTGACCACTGGGATTGTTTTACTCTCTGATGTTCAGGCAGGTTTTATCTACTAAAATACAAATGAAATATCACTACATACAAGAGAAAGGATTTACTTTGGTTCATAGTGGACAGTATAGAGCAGTCACCACAGCACAAGCTGGTCCCATTGTATCAATAGTCAAGCAGCACAGAATCATGAATGCTATGCTAGAGGTCATCTCCCAGGACCATGGGCAGGAAATGGCCTCACCACAGCTATTAAACCATCCTTCACAGGTCTGGCCAGAGTTTGTCTACAGATAATTCTAGATTCAGTCAAAGTGACAACTGATACAAACAGTCGCCAGAATCACAGGCCTTCACCAGGTGGGCTCCAGGACCCAGTGGAAAGGACAGAACATATCTTCTTCATCTGTAAAGTGAGATCTGTTTTACTGATTTCATAGGCTGCAATTAATTAATGTTAGCAAATAAATATATAAAACAGCTAGCGAAATTGCAGACTCAGTAAGCGGCTAAAAACTGTAAGTGTTCAAAATTCTGCAGTATGGGGTCTGCAGAGGAATGCGCTCTGTTTTCTGTTTTCATTTATTTTATAAAACAGTAGTAACATCAGTTCTTCTACATGCTGAGAAGATTTGCTATGGAAATCCCATGGAGAAATACAGGAGCAAGGGCCAGTCTTTAAAGTAGTAGGTATTGTTAAACCCAAGTTTCTGGTCCCCAAATGAATTCACTGAGCTGAATTTCCGATGCAAATTACATGAGAGTTTTTAATATTCAAACTCAAGTTTGGACCAACACCTTTCCTGCACTCCAGTATGGTGGGTGCAGAAATGTGGCAGGGAACCCTCCGAGGGTAGAAATTTTAAAGGGGAAATGCCATAATGAAGGGAGTTCATATCCTGTTGTCTTGGGATTGCATAAGGAGGGCATGGAGTAACATAGTTTTTGAAACCAATGGTCAGCTTTGGGCATGAAACCTAACAAAGAGTCATAAATTACAGACAAGGCATCTTCCAGGAGAGCGTGTCTCCTAGGAGCGTCTCGACCTCATTAAATTTTATGGTCCTGCTCCCTAGCTCCTTAATTGGATATTTTCAGGGTACCTATTCAAATTCTGCTATTGCAGCACATTTCTAGAGCAGAGATTGGCCCCCCACCCATTATATGGTTTAAGATGAAGTCCCCCTTCTTTAAAATGGAGTTTGCAAAGTCAAGTCCTCACAGGATGAATGAGCACATCTATATTCAAGAAAAATATGCACTGTATGTTGGTATTGTGCTGGGCACATGGATCACTGCAAAAATATACATACATTTGATGGCTTGATCTAGGACGTTTCAAAAAGTACCAGAAATGGGGCTCAAAAAGCCAACTGTAAGTTTCCTATGAAAGACCAAACGGATCTTTGGTTATGGATTTAAACTTCACCCACACAGGCAGGGGTAGGTCAGAATGCATCTGATGGACACTAGTCCTTTCTGGACCAGTTGGGACACTGTAGTTCCTGTGCGGTCCTGTGTGTCATTACCTAGCTTATGCACTTATAGGTGAGAAGGCTGCCAGTCTCCCTGCTGCCCAGCTCCATTAGGGACATAAAAGGGCAAGCTAAGTTTCCATGACCTTTGAGGTCCAGATGATTCAGTGCAGAAAGTTAAAAAATTCAGAACTAAACTTTTGACCATACTTAATATGATACTGAGTGAGGATATGAGCCTTTGAGATGGCCAAGAGCTGGAGAGCCAAAAGACGGTTCCAAAGGCTATAGAATGTTCAAGAAGGACATTATGTACTATGGAAAACTCAGTTTTTGCTCTAAGCTCTCCCAGCCTAAAATTAGTGGGTGGTTTGTTCAATCATCACTCTGAGAATTCAGCCAGCCTGCCACTTGTAACTTGGACAGCCTTTCCACCTTTGCTGGCTTTCAGAGACAGCATTTTGAATTTCCTTGGCTGAATGCAAAACACATTAGCTAACTAACCACACAAGCTGGAAGGAGCACACCACAGACTCAACGCTGGCAGACAGGATGCCTGACAACAGTCTTAAAGGTCATGGGGTGGAGACAGGATGACCTAGAGAATTCAGGACATGGTCTATGTAGTTTCCAGACTTACTCATCCATAGCAGTCACTGAAAACATAGACCTAGAAAGGAATGGATCTTACTCTAAACCCATCCCACCTCCCTTCTTGTCCCCACAACTTTGTCTCACTATCCAGTCAAAATGGCCTACAACTTCTTATGTAGCTCAGCCCAGGCTGGGCTTGAACATGGGATCTGTTAGATACGCCATCTACATACACCCTGCTCCTTGAAGCTGTTCTCATTGCTCTAGTTCTGTTGTCTTATTTCTGGTCCAAAACAGTTTTCATCACACCATTCAATCATAGTCTGGCTCTGCTTTGCACCCATCCACAGCCCTGGTGCTAACCATTCAGAGTTGTTACAACTCTAAATGTACCACATTTCTATGAGCACGGCCCGGGCTGGAACCCTTGCTGCCTCCTCAGAACTCCAGACACAATTCAAAGGCCCTGCTCTGGCAGAATTGTTTGATTGTCTCTGTCTCTTCAGCAGACTCCCCAAGGGCAGTCTCTTTGTCTGGAATCCCCAATCTCCTAATACACATGCGTTCAAGTGAAGAATAAATAACTGAATAATATATACTTAGAAATGTCTGCTAGATCAATGAAGCAAGTGCGGTGTGAACAGAAGCTTAGGTTACTGTAGCAGAGAAAGGGGATGCCTACTTTTTCTCTGGGTGTGTCCACCAACCTGTCCTGAAGGCAGTTTACTCTGCCTGTCACTGTATTGTTTTCCCAAGCTTCCTCTGCCCTAAACTATTTGGCATATAGCGTTACCTACAGATGTAATAACTTGAGCTTGGCCAGGGGAGTATTTATTCAAAGCCTTGAAGCAGCAGGAACACCATGCTGAGGCTTAGTATCTAGCTCCCTAATCTCTGAGTCAGTCTGTGCAAATACTGCTAACTTACTTCATCAATGGCTATACGCCCCCAGATCACAAGACCCAATCTCTGATGTTTACTGCCGACTTTTCTATTTTGAAATATGCATATTATGAAAATTATTACAAGATCCACTATCTAGGGCTGGGGATGTAGCTGGGTTGTAGAGTGCTTCCCTAGCATGTACAAAGTCCTGGCTCAGTCCTCAGCACTATGTAAAATTGGTGTGGTGGTGCAAGCCTGTAATCCTAGCAACTGGGAGTGGGGTAGGAGGATCAGAAACTCAGGGTCATCCTCAAATACACAGCAAGTGATGATGGTACACTATCTAGAAAATGCCCTCAGGTGGCAAAGAAAGATAGAAGGCAGGACAGGTAGAGAGGAGGTATCACTTTTGAGGATCTTAACATGTGATTTCTGAAAAAGCCAAAGACTACTTGTTATGGTTTTCGTCTCTTTAAGAGACAAGCCACACCCACTCCCTGCGACCCC
>LOJH01005513.1:15762-31185 GCA_001685095.1 Ellobius talpinus | reverse complement strand
GTGTGTGTGTGTGTGTGTGTGTGTGTGTGTGTCTTCTCTCTCTCTGCTTTCCCCCTTCTCTGTCTCTTTCTCCTCTTCTCTCTTTGCCCTCCCTTCTCCCTTACCCCTCCATAACCCCCTGAATAAATTTTCAACCTCACTCTGCATGTCGTGTCTATCCATGTCTCTGTCTTCTGCCCGCCACCACCGCTCAGGCCACTGCTCTGGGATTGGCAGCCGTCCCTGCCTGGGACTGGCTGCTCCCAGAGCCCGCTGTCTGCTGCCACATGGCCTGCCACCACCGCCTGGGCCACTGCTCTGTCATTTCTGCCTGCCTACTGCCGCCAGGGATCCTGCAGTAGTTTTAAAAAAATCATAAAACTACTTTCAAAGCCAGCCAGTTCAATGAGAAAGAGACCCCATGTTTCTTACCTCAACATAGGTCCCAGCTCATAGTATTTGATAAAACACATTAATTAACATTTGCCTGCCACACATTTATGGCAACTTTGTGGGAAGTAGCAGCTGTCATTCTGAGCACTGTTTTAGTCCATGTGAAAAGCCAGCAAGTACATGTAAGAGGTGGTGAGCTGCCCACTCTGGGCGGAGTCAGGGTATGTGTAAATACCTCTTCCTTCACCTTTTCTGTCCCTGCCTCAGTACAGAGTCTGTGCCTGTGCTTCTCCCACCGCCAGCTTCTCCTGTCCCCTCCAGGGCTCAATACCAATCAAGGCTGCCCCCTCCTTTGTTGGTACCCAGGTTCAGATCTCCAGATATCTGCAAGCATCTTGTTCACAATCAATCCAGAAGGATATTGTGGACACGCCCACCTGAACAGGCATCCACATCACCTATAGTCACAGACCTGTGGTTTCTCACCATCCTGACCTAGTCTTCAAAACTCAGACTGTCTATTTGAATCTGACATCTTTTTTTAGATGGAACTGTTTGCATTCCTGTTAAAACTAGGTTTTATTGGCCTTGTCCCTATAATCTAGCACCTTTGAAAGTTTCTCAAAACAAGGGTTAATGCCAACCAATTAGATCATTTCTGCTGAGTCTTGGCAAAAATATCTATTGACCTTTTGGAAGCCTACGTTGCCAACAAGGGCTTGCAGAGATCTAGGTAATATACCGATGTTCAGATTTTTAAGGAACAGAACAGATTATATACAAGGAAATTATCAATGGTTATTTCCAATCATGCAAAGTTAATGGCTCACCATGCCGGGTACAGAGCAATCTGATACATCTAGAAGTGCCTATCAAATAATCCTTTGGAAATTAAATCATGGGTAAAATATTAAGCTTAAAGATTTCTAGTTTAAAATTTTTCTCAAAACAAAATACTGGCAAATGATAAAACACATGTATATACTGATACACACATTTTAACACTGAAGGGTCAGGTCAGAAAGTAGGCTAATGAGTAGCCCATGACAAACAGCCCATAATCTATGAGTAAGCTAGATAGCACAATGTCTCAGCAGCACAAGTCTTCATGGAGAGAACTAAGTTCTCCATGATCCAGGGGACAAATTAACCAAACTATTAAGGAGGGTATGGCTATGCACTAGGAAATCAATGCTAGGAACCCACTGAGGATTGCAAGTCTTCTATATCAACCACATGTCGCTATTGCATTGCTGAAATCTAAGCCAGACTGTAATCTTGAAAGAAAAAAAAAACCCTGATAACCAGAGATATCATTCAATGATAATGTCACAGGATATAAAATGTGAATAAATTAATTCCACCATGTCTGCACTGAGCCATTCATATAGACTGAAAACTAAGAATACAGTGGAAGCTGAAGGGATCTTTTATCCACAGCCCTGATGAGGCAAAATTTATTAATATCAGCATATGAAATTAATATTAGCAACAAGCACAGGAGATGCCTGTTCCTGGTTAATTCTGTCCAAACAGGCAAATGATTATGTGACTCTCACCAGGAAAAGCAGGTGATGAATTTCTGGCTGATAATTACATCACCATGTTGATAAAAATGACACAGGGAACAACTTGACCCAAGTTTGAGTTCTGAAAGGTGATAGCAATGTTGGAGGGGGGACAGGGTCCTGCCAGGCAAATGCAGATGATTGTCACTGTAGCATTTAATCATCATCATTGTCTACAACTGGATGTGCCTTTGTTTCAGAATAGAGTCTCTACTTTGGGCTGGCTCCATCAACTCTGACTAGAGCTTAAGCCCTCAAGTTCCCACAGATACCACCATGTTTATCAAAATCTGACTTGTTTTCATCATCAATTTGATCAATTAGAGACATAGTTGGAAAAGAACCCCAATTTCACTAACTGATAATTTTAAAAGTAGACACAAAATATAAAATTATTGGCCTTTACTGGTTTAGTTCTACCAATACAAATGAGCCTAACTGGACCATAGGAATTTAAATTTAATAATTTAAATTCAAATAGGAATTTCCTTACACATTTGATGAATGTTACATTAACAGAAAGTACATTTTCTCTAGGGAGAACAGGCCCTGCACCTCACCTGGGCAGCACAACAGAGGTGACCCTGTGGAGATGGGCTTGGAGAGCAGGCCCATAGATCTGGACCCACCCATCATCTTCCATAAGGTGGTGTGAGCAAGGGGAAGATGCCCTCCCCTCCCCTCCCCCACACCCCCACTACCTCTGGCAGATGGGAGAGCTGCCCCTGAGACCATGAGAACCAGTGAGTTGGCTAGGCACTTCACCAAGCTGGGCCTGCCTCTCACCGGCTACAGCATTTGACAGAATGGGCCTTGCACCTTGCCTGGGTAACACAGGAGAGCTGGCCCTGGTGGTATAGGTGTGGGTGAGCCAGCACCGAGGATATGAGTGCAGGTGCCCTGCCCCTTGCTACTTACTGTATAGAGTGAGCTAGCCAGGGCAGTGCTAGAGAGCTCATCCTGATGTTGAGCAGGAGGGAGAGTTGGCAGGCTGACCAACCCAGCAACCACCCAGGTTCAAAACCAGGGTTATAAGTTGGCCTACCCCAACATCCACCCCATCTATGATCTGTTGGAGCATGTGAAGAGGCCAGTCCTATAGACCCAAAGTTGTAGGATCTCCATGACATAGGAGAACAACAGGATATCCAAGAAGAGTCCTAGTAAGGGCCGGTATCGACACTGTAGCAGAAACCAGAGGCCTTAAACCAGACCAATGACCTAATGCAATGAACACTGGCAAGTAAAGATGTACAGACTAAAAGGTTTACTGCATGACTCACCGTGTCACACTGCAGCTTCTAAGGCAACATTTTTCTCTTCTTTTATTTTTTCTTTTCTTTTAAATTTTATTATTTTATCTTGTGGGAGAGATTGTGAAGGCAGAAGGTGGATGCGAAGGGACAGGGAGATGAGTGGGATTGAGATACATGATGTGAAAGACATCAATGAAAAGTTAAATAAATAAAAAAGTAAATTTTCTTCAAAACTGATAGCGATTGTGAGAAGGAAACTATAATGTGAGAAAAGTTTCTGCCCCCTGACTAATGGTTCTTCTGTTTCAGCATACATGGGAATGTAAAATTCCAGTACAGTTCAAGGGTTGGGCTCTGGTGGGAAGAGAATGAACAACCCATGGCTCTGTTCATTTTTAAATACATTAATGTTCTGGAAGTTAAGAAGGAGTCAAATCATGACTCCTGGATCTATGAGACTGAAGAGCGAAGGGGTGCAGAATTCTGGGTTTTGAAGAATTTTAGAGAATGAGATTTTAAAATTCTTAACAAGTTTCAAAAAACAAAGTGTGGTAGTTTCAAAGAAAATGACCCCTAAAGGGAGTGGCAGTATTAGGAGATGTGGCCTGTGGGGTTAGCTATGAAGTCCCCTATGCTCAAGTTACACTCAGTGAGACAGACTACTTTCTGCTGCTTGCAAGTCATGATATAGAAGTCTCAGCTATTTCTCCAGCACCATGTCTGCCTGTTTGTCAGCATGTCACACTATGGTGATTATGGACTAAACTTCTGAAGATGTTAGCCACCCCAACTAAATGTTTTTCCTTTTTTAAAAGTTTCTGTGGTCATGGTGTCTCTTCACAGCAACAGAAACCCTAACTAAGACAGTAAGTCTAGTGTTAAAACCTACAGCTCTACAAAGAACATTCTATAAAAGGGAAGAGTGGATCTCCAGGCTATGACAAAGGGAGAGACTCATTCTGCTCAATCAACCCTTCAGTCTCTGCTTTGTTAACACTGCATTTCTGTTTGAAAATAGAACCTCTAGAAGTCTGAATACAAACCTGCCACAGAGCCTTGATTTATGGTGCATGTGCATACTATGATCTCAAGTTCTGGTTCTGTACACACAATGGCAGAAAAGCGAGAGATTCTTAAGACAGTTAAGGACAAAGGGAACAAGTGTAGAGAATAAAAGATTAATGTCTTAGAAAGAAGACCATTAAAAAGAAAGAAAAAGAAAACCACTGGTGAAGAAAAGCAATCTTCTGTAGCCAAGGGAATCAACCCCATGTCCTTGGTGAACAAGGATTCTACTAGGTTGCTTGGGAACAAAGGTACCCCCTGCAGCTCACACTGGGAATGAGAAGCTGGGTACAGTACATGGAAGCAAACACAGAAGAGTGGTCTTTTAACGGTGATCCTTGAAAACTGTTAAAGTTGGGCAAGACAGAAAGACTCAGATCAAAGAGAATGCTCCTCTGCAGGGGGAATGTAGCCTTTCTTTAGATGTTGGAAGCTACACAATACCAACATCAATTATAGAAGTGCCAAACCCATGTCAATTAGCAAAACATTTATGTATTTTATGAAGTCAATGAAGGTGAGAGAAGAGAGAATACCAGGTTTATGAGCACCTGCTTCTCAATGACAAGAGCTGCCTCTACCACAGCACACCAGCACGTAGCGCAGCAGACACTACTGTTGTCCTTCCACAAGAACCTAACTTCCAGCTTCCTGGATGCTCTGCTGGATAAATGCACCCCAAGCAACCCCTGAACCTGCCATCCTCGGAAGTCCTAGGAAACCTTCAGGAAGGTAGAATCCAGACTCCTGACCCTTCTGGAACTCAGGTCCCTTTCTAGCTCTGGAGACTCTGCTGGGATCCTAGATAATACAGGTAGGTGTGCTCACTCAGGGATGAAATGTTGATTGAGTCCTCCTTGCTAATTTGGAAACTGCTTCCAGAATCTGCAATTATTTCTTAAAATAGAGTTTTACAAATCTCTGTCTTCAACTAGACTTTAATTTGCCTAGTTTAACTTGCTTTGAAATTTCTATAAAAAGACACAAAAGAACACTCTAAAAATTACCAAAAGGATACATTTACCAAGAGCAGTAAGAGGAAGATTAAACATAAAATTCACAACGGTTTAAATTTATGAATTGGCATCTTATCAAAAGTCACTATACTGTTCAGTGAGACAGAGGACAGAAGGCAAGGGCTCTGCCTGACTGACATCATGCATCTGAGTGTCTGGGGTAGTTTCTGCTCAAGAAGCTCCATTATTTTAAATGAATCAAAATTCAATGATTAAAAGAAAGCTATTCATAATCCTCCTTATCTGAAGAGGATGTAGTCAATACCCAGAGGGAGTTTCTGCCAACTAATGTTCAATGTAAAAAGTAACAGTCAAGAAAATTCTTGCTTTCCTTCCTTTAGGTATTAATTTCCCTATTCAAATGAGAGAATATAAAAATTAATATATATACTTATAGTATAAGAACATACTGCCATTTTATTTTATATTAAGGTTAATCAGGTCATTAATGGGCATTAACTAACAAGCTTAAGCAGACAATATTTACCAGGCATTTAAAAGAAGTCTGAGAACTAACACAGTTCACAGAACTAGCAGTCTTTAGCTCAGCTTAACACATTTACACTACCCACAATCACACAGAGACATTAACTTACCTGTGAACTTTTAGTCAGACTCCATGTTCTACCAGGGTCATGGCAGAACTAGAATTATACACACGGCTTCTAATTACACGGGATAATTAGCTCAGATGTAACAGGTGTGGAAAAGACCAGGTTTTATTTTAATGCTTTGTTCTCTAAAAGCCCGTAAAATTGAGTTTACACACATTTTAAATGATGGATGGATTCAACTCCTCCTGTGTCTCACAACACACATGCGACATCTGTGGAATAGAGTAAGGTGTGATGGAGAGTTCTACAACCCCAACCACAGCTGGCTCTATACACTTTCAATAACTATCCGGGTTTAAAAAATATTTATAGCTTCTAGGCCAAAATTGTGATCTGACTAGAAATTATTACCTAGTAGTTTCCAACGAGCTGGGCAAGAAACAAGAAATGCTGTAAGTTGTGTAAGAATTCTATACACTGTGGACAATATTCTACAATGGAAATTACTTTCCCCAATTAAGTATCTGGCATTGTTATTTGTGATGAAAAAAGTCAATGAGAATATATTATTAGTATGGATGTATAATGTAAATACTTGCTGTATGAAAGAATAATGAATTAAAAAATCAACTTAGGAGACTAATAAAGCCTTACTGGTTTGAAAATTCAATAAGCGTCTGGTAACTCTTTATTCTCTTGACCAACAAATGCAGAAAGTGTTATGTGGGTTTATAAATTACCAAGTTGTTTTAAAAAATGGATTCCTAATTTTGAAAGGTAGCACAGGAAAGGCAGGAGGGCAAACAAGCTGTGCTTTTCTGATCTCCGCTCCTTCAGTGAGCTCTAAAGGACATTTGCTCAAGTTGGAGAATGTGGCACACAGCAGGAGACATGAGCATTCCTGGTCAGCTGACATCATCATGACAACGCTGGCAGGCCTCCAAGGGCCAAAGCAGAAGGGACTCTTGTTTTTGAAGTGGGAGAAAGAAGCCAGAGTTTTCTGATTTACACCTTGGCAACAAGCAGATGCTTGGAAGGGGCACTTCTTATGTGCAGATACTGCAAGTGTGTGTGTGTGTGTGTGTGTGTGTGTGTGTGTGTGTGNACACAAAAGGAGGAAAGAAGACCAGTGGAAAAGTTAAAAAACTGCGCTCCCCCAACCCGAGGGAGTCATTTGGAGCCTCTTTCCTCCCTTCCCCTCTCTCTCATATATGTGTGCTACATATAACACACACACACACACACACGGAAACACAAAAAGTCTATTTAAAAAAGAAAAAAGCAACAGAACTATTTTGTAGTTAGTAAAGTGAGAAATTAAAATTGTCCAATTAAGTGTAAGCATCTCTACTTAAACTCATGGTATTTCTGATTGTACATGCAAACTACCTCATATTATTTCATACTGCAGAAAACACCCTTTCTCCCTGGGGTATATGGAAAATGCATTTAGATGCAGTTTACAAAGTAGCCAAGTGAAACTCCTATTGATTGTGAATTGCTTTAAAGAGTCCTTACTTGAATGATAAGTTGAAGTTTTCACTTCTACTTCATGTGATAAAAAGATAGTTATTTATAGAGACATCAAAGTGCAATGCTAGAACAAACCAAACAGCAGCCTGCTGGCCTCAAAATATACATGCGATCCAAATGGCCAACGCTTTGCATTTCCGTTACACATTAAATTTTATGGCCCATCAGGAATGTAAAGAACGATGCTTTAAAAATTTTCAACTTACCAGACAAGTTTCTACCTTTTGATACATATGCCATGCTTTTCTTTAATAGTGTGGCCTGTGTTTAAAACTAGGAAAGATAGGAAAATATGGAGTGGGGGCACAGAAATTCCTCTAGGAAGCCTGTAATAAGCTAATTTTAGTATTATGGTTAAACTTCAGATCCGTATCTTTCTTCACATCCACAGATATGCATCCAGATTTGTTTTTAGAAGAGGAATTAATGGTGCTATGTTGAACAGGAAGGAAGTTTCATCCAGTTACGTTCAACTAGAAAAGAAGACTGTTCCATATAAAATGTATTCGGGCATCTTACTCATGTGTCCTTTTAAGTCATAATTATATACTCGCTTTCTTGGCTCTCCAATGGTTTTAAAAGGTTATCTTTAGATTTATTACTCATTAATCTGAGTCAAATTTACCAGTGGGAAAGGCTGATGTCAAACTACTGATGTAAGCAGAACAACAGTAATGGTAAGCTCTCAGGTCTCACTTAACACAGAAATAACTCATTTTCCACGAAGAGCCCTGAGGAGCACCTTCAAGGGCCTGCACTATGTCACACAGCTCAACCAAGTTTCCGTGTACACACAGAATCCAGTCAGGTCTAACCAAGAGAAGTGTGCAAAAACAAACTTGCAGGAGGGTGTTAGCTGTCTGACACTGCCAACACTCAAAGCAGTGGACTGAACAACGAAACCATCACCAGCTCCAGGACTTCAGGCCATCTCGCCACCTCTTTCTGTCCCCCTCTTCCTTCATCCCCTACTTGAACAGAAAACATCACTAGAAAAACTAGGAAAAATCAGGTTTCGCTCATCATGACCAGTCACCCTATACTCGGATTCTCAGTCCATTCTCTGAAAACGTGGATTAAAATATTAGTTCCATGCCACAAAAATAATGACCGTGGAAAGAATCTTTTTCCTCCATGGGGTACATAGCTGCTGATATGTAGACTTAAGGAATTACATATGAGAAATAAATGTCTTCTGTGAACATTTACTATGCCCAAACTTAAATGGAAGAGTCGCATAAATTCAAATGATCTCAAAGTGCTTTTAGATTTTCAAATTCTCAAGTTCTTTCCCCCACCTCCAACTCCAAACAAAGCCCTCAGCAGCTGTAGTACAGCCTTATCAGAAGGGGCAGACACCCAGGCCAGACGTACGGTATGCTAAAAGTTCACTTCTTAGCCAGTTGCTTGTAACTTTAACACTTTCCAGGGGCACAGAATTACAGTCGAGGATTAAGTTGCCAGATCAGCACAAAAGATGTGATTGGAAGAACAGTGCACAATACCGAGTTACCATAGAACACTGGGAACTGTGCCCATGGTCAAGTCCAGTGGGGTAAGAACTCCCATGTCCTGAGAGGGAATCTTCCATAGCTGTGCCAATTGGAGGCTCATGAGTGGTGTGAACCACCGGTGGGGCTGACAGAGCCTCAGGTGGTCAGGGGTTGAGCAGGTTACTGGGAACACTGGGTGGGGGGTGGTAAAAGGAGAAGTACAGAAAATCAGGGCAGAAAGAGGTGTGTGGGGAAAGAGGGTGAGCCAGACATTGCTCTGACTGGACCCAGCTGTTTCTAAGTACCGTGGAGAATATCAACAGAGGATGTGCCACAGGAGAGCATTCCAGGTCTCTGTGGAGTCCAGAAGGGGTGGGACATCTTATCTGTGGCCAGGAACACAGAAGGATCCGCACTGGTTTCTGCTACTAAAATGCAGGTAAGTGGTACAAAGAACATGGAGGCACTTAGACAGAACAAGACAACCAGGTTTTAGGAGGAAGGGGCCAGCGCACACTACATCTTCCTACTATAAATATTCCAATCGCAACTTAATGGCTGAGAATGGGATTTTTCATTACACTTATTAATGCCCATTAACCATACATATTAATATATTTCACAGTGACATCTCACACGGCATACGTTGTGGTTTGTACCCATCTCCCTCGTGCCCTGCCCCACTTCCTACTCCTTTTCTTGGATGACAGAAGCCTGAGTTCTTACAAAGGTCAGGTGTCAATATTTTAACAAGAGAATAAATACCTGGGTGTACCATCTTTTGTCACCAACACTTATTCTATTTGTTTCATTAATATCTTTAACTCTTTCTATAGTAAGAAATGTACCATGATAATGTGGCTAGAAAGATTTATTTTCACCAGGTATCTTCTGAGGACCCACTATAGGCTGTGTGTGTGCTGCTTCATAAGGTTACACGTTAGTGAAGATTCCTCCATTAAGGAAGGTGTCTAGCTGTGATTACTATTCACTGATGTGCTAGCAATTTCTCTTAGTGTGCGGCCAAAGTTTGCATGTGCAGTACATGCATGCACATGCATGTACACGTTCATGTGTGAGCATGCGAGGGTGTTCCTGTGGAGGCCAGAGACAGATGGTAGGTGTTTGCTGTTACTTTCTATCTTACTTTTCAAGACTGATTTCTCACTGGACCTGGAGCTCTGTGATTTGGGAAGACAACCAGGCCACTGAGCTCCAGGGAGCCCCCTGTCTGCCTCTCCAGGGGCAAGACTTCAGTCGTGCACAACTGCATGGCACCTTTCACACGGATGCTGGGGATCTGAACATCTTTTGTGAGTAAGCTGATTAGTTAGAACAAATGATTGCTAATGAAAGAGGCCCACTTGGCTGACATTGGTCAGCTAAATTTATGAACATTGCCTAAGCCAAAAGCACCACAGATAACATGTATAAATCCCTTTGACAACCCAAACTGACACATTTGTTACAAGGTTGTGACAAAGTGGAAAACAGTGACTTAGTACCAGAGTCTGCAATCAGTCTGTCCACGTTTGTTTCCGGTTGCCTGTGTTGAAATCACATATGTAAGGCAAATGAACTATTTAACACTATATGAAAGACAAAAGCAGAGATTTAAAAAAGAATATTGTATTTGTGTGTATGTGTGTAAGTGTGTGCTCTATATGTGGGTGTCCATGAAGGCCAGAAGGTGCCATGGGATATCCCTGGACATGGAGTTACAGACAGTTATGAGCTCCTGGAAACTAGACTTGGGTCCTCTGAAAGAGCAGGAAGTGCTCTTACTGCTGAGCCATCTCTCCAGCCTTGGTGGAATGGGCATCACGATCATACAGAACGGGCTAAAGGGTAGCTATGGGAGAAGGAGCTACAGAAGGAGGAGGAGGAAGGGAAGGAGAGAGAGAGCATGCACAGAGAGCCTGTTGCCTTCACGAGGCAGAATAGCAACCAGTCCTTTTGACACCCCACTGGTGTCTTCCTCTAGTGCCGATACTCCTCCCTCTTCAACAGTTCACATGTGTTGCATTGGCCACTATCCCTTTAAGACCCCTCCCCCCTCCTTCTCAGGGGCCCTTTCTAGCTTCCAGGGCTCTGCAGATTAAAGACACAAATCAGTGTCCTCCTCTTCACTGACTCCCTGTTAATCAGCGGATGTTTGAATGGTTTGTGAGAAATCTGAAAAGCAATGACACTAGAAGGCAAAGTGACAAGGGTGTGACAGACACACCTGCGGCATCAAATAAGACGTCACTGTGGTAAGGACAGGGTTTTGGAAAATTCCACATGAAAAATTGTCTTTACTGTGATAAAAACTGGGTGTGAGATACAGACAGATATTTAATAGAAGCCTGCCATGTGATCATTATTAATAATGAACCTCATGTTTAATTACAGCATTCCTTTTGCCAAAAATGATTTAGTAAATGAAGAATTTTACAAATCTACAATTCTCTTAAAAAGCACGGTGAGTTAGAAAGCAAGCTCTAGGGTAAAGGACAAAACAGTGCCACCTAGAACCCCAACTCTGGGTAAGGAAATAAAGCTTTATTCTGTGACAAGATTTTGTATGCAAGGCTATTTTGTGTGGATTTTTATGTATGATAATCAGAACACTACTTGAAGGAGTCAAGAATGGGAGGTAACATATTCAAAACACTAGCTCTATACTCATGTTTCAGCTACTAACAATAGAATAAAATGAAATCTACCAAACAACAGAAATTGCTTTCCTTTTCTCTTCCTTTCTTTCTTAAGGGGACATTGAACCCAAGACCCACTGAGCTACACTCCCAGCCCCTTATCTCACTCACATTTATCTTCTGAAATAGTAAGTAAAGATGACTGATTTCACCTTGCTATTTATAAACGGGGGAGAAGAAAGGACCTTTTCCTCCATTATCTTGACATTTAAAACTTAGATTAAAATCCACAGAAAGAACATAAAGGAGTATGTTGGGTGGAAATGTTCTATGAAAAAATGCGAGATTTTTAAGCAAACATATAGCATTAAAGGTTACATGACTACCAAGGTGAATACTATTTAGGTCAACATAATCAGTGAAAACGAAAGCACATTTGGTACAGTAGAACAGGACAATCCCATGAACACTCATCACAGAGGGCTGATTTGGGGGCATTAATGTCTACAAGTGCTCTTTGTTGCCATGAGCAACACTCCTTCAAGCACATTCAAATGCCTGAATCAGGTCACGATTACCTTCTGTGGGGACCTGGCAATTCTGGAGAGGCACTGCCTCTTTCATTCAGTATTTCAAAGGAAGCAGCTTTCATCTCAGGCAGCTGAACATCTGGCTTCTTGGTTTGTTTTAAGAAACAAAATAGGAAGAGAATGAATTGCCGTGAAACAGGTCAGGTTAGCAATCCCCCCCTATTTTTTTATAACGATATGTGGGGAATTTTGACTGGGTCTGATGACCATTCACATTTATGCCCCCGTTTGCTTTCTGAAGTCTCACACTCATTCAAACTTACATATACTCAAGAGTAAAACCCAGAATAAAAGGAGTGACATCATCCATGTTTTACTACTACAGTGTTTGAGGTTTTTTTTAATCACAAAATAATTCATAAACACATGCTTCTGGTTCTTGGAACAAATTTTTCTACTTTTTTCTACTTGCTGATCAGCTTATTCTCCTGTGTCCATTCGTACCTCCTTGAAGTCCTTAAATACATAACTACGGCAACATCTACTCCTTCCACCGCTGAGAACTTACTAAACATCAGGTACTACACCAAGGTCTTAGCAGTCCTTCATCTCCCTCCCGGCATGTACTATCGAGTCAATTGGGATGTGCTGGATCAAAGGCTTTCGGTGCAAGTCACACAATGAGCAATAAACAGATGCAGGATTTGAACTAAAAGGTTGTGACATCTACTTCCTAAGAGAACCATTTTTATATAAAAAAATTGAAGATCTAATATTTCTACTTTTGCATTTAAATTTGAGCTTTCTGCTCTATCAATGAGTTCCCACTGTACATAAGATAATTTTGTATCTGTGCTCATCACAGAAATTGGTCTATACTTTAAAAGTCTGCATTATTTTTGAAAATTAGCATACAAAGCATTAGGTTTCATTTTGGTCTTGTCAGATCCAATCTCGTTGATTCTTCTCCCCTCATCCTTCTTCATCATTGTGCCTACTCTTGAGCCCTGCCCGTTCCAGTTGCTCACTCTGGGCTTTCATGTCACATGTTTTCCATCCTCCTCCCTTCTAGTTTCACAACCTACAAACACACCAGCACATACATAGCCATCTACAAGCATTGAGAGCACAGTTTAATGATGAAATTTCTGTGGTGTTTTCAATCCTGGCACTGAAATGACCCCACTCTGCTCTTTCTACTCTGAGGAGGGGCCAGAACGTCTGGGAAGTAACTCCTCCGCAGCTTGTTATTACCATCAATCCTGATTCCCTTGATTGCAATCCTCTTTCTCATTACATATCGGTCAGCTTACGAGTTACTCCCACAAACAGATCTCTCCTGAACACGATAATACTTACTCCAACTTCTGGACCCTCATGACACCTTGAACTTTGCACTTACTGCCTTTATCTCAATGTGTAACCACAGTCCTTGCTGCCTGTACTGTGAGCTTCCTGATGACAGACACCCCTGTTATCTTGCTCTACCCTGGATCTTTCCCTGTGTCTTGCTCAGGGATTGTGAAGGGCACAGGACCTGCAGGGCTATCAGGAGCGTCACAGACAGAAAGAAGGAGCCTGCATTGCCCATTAGCTTGATCTCATGCTCTACAGCACTGTGTTATAGATCCCATCCTCTATAAAATGGTTTTCTCCAAAACTCAGAACAAATAAGTCTTTATCTAAGCCACATATTCTCCCCTACAAAACAGAGTTATCCCTACACACTGCAACCTTAAGTAATTTCAGTGAGTAAGTTACAGTTACAAACAAAATAACAAGAGAAACAGTGGGACCAGGCTTCCAAGAAGTAGCACCATCTAGATGCAATGTTCTGTGGGTGGCAATGATTTCCATGTTATCATTAATACTTTAATGACTTTAAGGATCTCTTTGGCAACTCTTTTAAAATGAATTAACTGACCACATCAGAAATCCTGCCTCCTCTCTTTAGGCCACTGGTTCTAGTTGCCACAATGACTCCTCCCAGATCTCCACTTGACTCGCTCAACTGAACTCTGACCAGAGATAGACCTTTGACAGTCTGGCTGTAGTCTGCCCAGATTTGCACAGGAAAGGTCGAGGGTTCACTTTGCCCATTTAGGAAGAGGCAATGGAGGAAGCCCTTTCTGAGTAGCACCAGATTTGCATTGCTTCTTGTCCAAGCTGCCTCACCTCACGGTGTGCACCAGGGAATCAAACCTGTCTGCAGTGGGCACAGCTCACCACAGCTAGGGTTCCTAGAGGGGCAGCTTTTCCATCTTGGAGGCAGGTGCCTTGACAGCCTGGGTTTCTAGTCTGGACAGCAATCTAAGTTTCCTCTTTCCCCTAAAAGGGGTGGCAAGTTCAGCTTTCCATGTACTGTCCCTTCCCCCACCCCAGGAACAGGATTTCATTTAGTATATAGTTCACAGTTGAAAATGACCCTTTCCATGCCAAATTTCTTCTTTAAAAGAAGACAGTATTGACCCATAAGAAATACCAAACTATACTGGGTGTCCCGTAACAAGCTACTTTCAACTTATCTCAAAAAGAAGTCAGTTTACTCCAATCATTGTGGTTTTACCGATGCCTGCAGGTAGAAACAACAGGCATGAGGTCAGGGTCAGAGCGAGGAGTGGCAATCTCCCTCAGGCCAGATTCTGTGAGCTCAGCCTTGGTCTATGAACTACTGAGAATTTGGAATTGGCAACAGCTTAGCCCCAAACCATCTACAAATTGTACTATGCCTCCTCCCTCCTGTGACACTCACAGGCAGTGACAGAACCCTGTGTGGTGCTTTATCACAGTGAAACAAAGAGTCGCCTCCTGCTTTAGTTTAAACAAAGCATTCTCACAGCTGGGATAGTCAGATGGCAGAGGTGCTAGCTGGTTGCTAGGTGGTTCTCTGTTACTATAACAAATACCTTAGCTAATGAACTTAAGAGGAAAAAAGGTTGCCTTTGGCTTTCATATTTGAAGACTCCATAACTATGTTGGTTCTTGTTACTCTGGGCCTTGGTGAGGCAGTGCATGAGGTGGGAGAGAGGCAGAGTAAAACCCCAGCCCTGTGGTCGGCGAGGAAGAGGCTTCCATAATCCTTTTCATTTAGTCCATTTCCCAATAACCCAAAGGCCTCCCCCTAGGCACTATGTGTTAATGGTGCCACCAACACCACAGAACGCCACCTAGGGACTCCATCTTTAATGTCTGGACTGCAGGGGGCACTTAAGAACCATATTGTAGGTGTTTAAGGCTTACAATTCAAAAAAGGAAAACAGCAGCCTGTCCACGCCTCCCAAACTGATTCTTGCTTCCAAGAGGCTGTGAGTGGTTTCATCTGTGATTTTTTTTCATGCTTCTGAATATCACACACACACACACACACACACACACACACACACACACACACACACAC
>LOJH01005513.1:0-15717 GCA_001685095.1 Ellobius talpinus | reverse complement strand
GGGGGGGGGATGGGCATGATGGTTCAAGTCTCTAATCCCAGAATTTTGGGGAGAGGGTGTAAAGACAGGCAGATCTCTGTGAGACCAGCCTAGGCTCACATAGCGTTCCAGGCCAGCCAGGGCTACATAGTGAGACCCTGTCTAAAAACAAAAACAAAAACTCCTGATTTTCTATACTTGGATATTTTACTGTGCCACCTATTCTCTCCCTCAACCCTCTTAGCCTGGTTCTATGAATAATGTCCTTAGGATATGAACTGTCTCCACTGTCTTGTGTATTGACATCTGGTCCCCAGCTGGACCACCTGGAGGAAGTGGGGTCTGTGGAGATCATTGCTTGGTCCTGGGATCCCTTCCTGTGCTGGGCTTCGTGGTTGCCCAGAGTTGAGGGGTCCTTTTTAACCACACCATCCTCATTATGAAAAGTTGAAACCTATGAAACCTTGGGCAAAATTATCATTTCTTTTCTTATACTGTGACCACGGCTATGTAAAGTTGAACAGAAAACTGTTACCAACAAGCTGCTATGACTGAGCATGTTTATCTCAAAAGCTGGCGGAAATATCTGTGGGAGGAATTTGGAAGCATTTGGAGAAATGGGCTAGAGAAAGTCTGGAATACTGCAAGCAAGAACTTGCTTCATGTTTGGTTTTTATGCGAGTGTAGAAGACCATAAGAATGCAGACAGCAGCCAGGCGGTGGCGGTGGTGGCAAACACCTTTAATCCCAGCACTTGGGAGGCAGAGGCAGGAGGATCTCTGTGAGTTCGAGGCCAGCCTGGTCTACAGAGTAAGTTCCAGGACTGTTATATAGAGAAACCTTGACTTGGAAAACAAAACAAAACAAAAAAGAACTCAGACACCAAGGGCAGGCTCATGAGGGTTCAAACAGGACAAGGGCTGGGAACTGGGAATTGTACCAGAGGACATTTATACTACACTGCGGCAAAGAATTTGTCTATAACACTATGTCCGCGTCCTGAGACCTTGAGTGATGCTGAGTTTGGAAGCAATGGCCTTTGGGGGCTACAGGTAGACTAATAGGTAGGATGGATGTGTCCAAAGGCTCCTCTGCTGACTTGATCCCAAGCTGGCGCTACTATGCTGAGCAGTTGTGGGAACAGGAAATGGGCCTAGCTGGATGGATTCATTCTCAGGAAGACTGCCATGGAAGGCTGTACCTGACCCCTGAGGTTCCTCCCTCCTACCCTGCTTCCTGTTCATCATAGGTGAGGAAGGTCTATCACACGCTCCCACAGACATGATGGACCAAAGAACCACACACAGGGACAGAACCCCTGCATCTTTGGAGGCCCCATCCCTGTGCCCGCCAACCCCTCCCCAGAGGAGGGTCAAGCTGAGCATGCCAAAATCTTGACCACACCCTCAGTCAATTTAAACTGCTTCCCTGGAAAGTTTCCTTGTGGTCTCTTTTCCTTCCCCCTGATGGTCAAGTTAGCAGCCTCCGGGCTCCCCATTGTGGTCACCGGAGAGCGCAGGAATCCCATTAAACCTGGATATTTTTTAATTTGGCTTGTTGTGATTTGGCTTGATTGGAATTTTTGCATCGGCAGAGAGCTCGCATTAGGAAAAATTCCTAACAGAGCCCACCCAACTCTTTCCTCTCCTAGGTTTCTGTCAGGTCACAGTGAAGATAAGACCAAATGACCAAGACAGCTTAGGTGTTCATACTAACAATTCCCAATGGAGCCAAATGGATCACAGGCCCTTTTCTGTGTGATGCCCAGTCCCTATGAGTGAACAAACAGCCTTGCTTACTTCTCAAGAACGGTTCAGCACGTTGTGTAATCTCCCCACTTCCTCGGTACCCCCACCTCTCTATTTCTTTTCTGGAATACTTGTTACAAGCGTGCAGATTTGATTTTCCCCATTTTATACACATCCTTTTGAAAATCTTATTTCTGGGACACTTTAGTGAAACAATCAATCAATTATTAGTTTTTAAAAAGTGTTTCCATATTCCAATTGCTTAAAAAAATCCTGATTTTGTTGAATAAGTATCTTCTATTCTCATGATTATACATTTAAGAGGTTGGGAACACAAAGGGACTTGATGCTTGGTTAACATCTATGTAAGATGATGAACTAACAGCCTACTGTATCCTTAGGGAACCCAAATGACTGTCTACTGATCCTTTTTACGCAGATGAGGAGTTTTGGCAGGTCAGTAAACATTCCAGAGCCGATCATTAGACTTCCACAGAGTTACTATTTTTAGCACTGGCAAACTAACAGGAAGTGGAAGGAGAACGTATTTATTACGAGACAGATTTTACATCAATATTTTGCAGTATTTTGTGATTTCCCAATAACCTAGCCAATCATTTTAGGAAAGACTGTAAACTGTTTCCATCCTCTAGAAGAGCTTATGCAACGTGCTGTTTACTTCACATAAAATCAACACCAAGAGGTTAAACTAATAGAGAGAAATAAAGTGGAACCTGTGTACTTCAAATAAACCCAAGCTAATAATTAAAACATCAATGCACTTTTATCTCTGTAGTGTTCCATTTCAAGGCATGATCACTACATGTAGTGTTCAAAAAGTAGATCATTTTCAAGCAACGACACAGTAAAAGTTCGCAAACCCCTTTACCACCTTCAAAGCTACTAGAAACTATGGCGTGGATCTGGAATGAACAGCAGCACAGAAAAACACTGGGCAGACACGGAGAATGCCAATCCTGGACTATGCGGCTTGGTCTTCAGATCTCCACAGCTGTTTCCCGTGTCTGCAGGACTGTGCTGTATTCACTCAGCTCTCCACCAGTGTACTTTTCCATTCCCGTCCATGCACTTGCAATCACTAAGATGGCAAATCTCTTTGTATCCCTCCCCCAGCCCTCCCAGAACCTCCACTACCTCCTCACCCCTCCCAACTTTGTGTCTTCCTTTGCTTTTTGAAAGTAAATCACCAAGTCAAATCTGTGCTGCTCATGTCCTCGTGCCCTTACTGAAAAGTGAGTCTCCCTTCACCAGAGCCATCAAGGTGCAACTACAATTTATTCAGTTAAGCAAACTGAAGTCTTCCTCCCTTAAGTTGTTTTGGTCATCGTGAGGATAAAAGTCAATAAAGCAAAGTGAACTAGATGTGTTGTCTGCGACAGTTCATCTCTTTCCATTGTCGCTCTTCTACTGAGACAAGGTCTTACGTGGCATCCCAGAGCATCCTTAAACTTCTTATACAGCCCAGCACCTCACATATGAGCGCTCCCCGATTCAGTCCTGAATCCTGGGATTATAGGCATGGAGCATCATGCTTAGCCTAGAATTAGTCATTTCTTAGAATAAGTCCTTTATGTCTTTGTAAAGAACTTTCAATAAAATTTTGGTGTGTTACTAATGTACCAAATTTATATATGACATACATTTTAAGTTATATTTTCCTTCAACTGTCATATACTTATAGATAAATATAAAAGACAGCTGGAATGTGATTTTCTCAGCTTTCTGTATATCAGCAAGGGCAAATTACAGATGAGAAAAAGAGAGATTATCAAGAGTCATGAAAACCTCAATAAGAAAATGAATGAAAGAGACAAATACATACAGATTTAGGCAGATGATAACTATGCTGGTGTCGGCTGAGACGTGACATTGGAAGGCCTCAGTGACCGCATAACCATGTATTTACACTTTCATCTGCCCTTCCAGCTTTGGTTTCATAAAAGTAAAATTCACAATATGTTAATTACTAAAACAAGAGTGAGTATAAACAAGGAAATGGGATGTTTATGAGACATGCATATACTTTAAATACAGCAATATTCCTCTTTTTATATACTTGCATACCTCATTGTAAAACTGTAAATTTGCCTCTACAATAGATTATTTTGTACTGGCTGGCTAAGATTTCTCTTCCAAGGAATCTTATGACAATCATGTCAGTTATATAATGATTTAATTCTAATACCTTCCTATTTATATTCATTTATCAAGTTTGCTTAATTAGATAAACTGTGATTGCATCTGGTAAGTAGTTTTGCCAGTAGGTTGTATGAGAAGATTGGTGCCAAATTGATGTCTGCTTTAACAAAAGCAGAATTACTCTGAAAAACTAAGGTTTATCAGAGTTTCTTCAGTGATAAAAATTATTTCCTAATTTTTGGGGAGGAGGAATTAATGAGATATACAGTATTCTTATTTAAAGTTGTAAATAACTGTGCCTCCACTCCTTTACAAAGGCAAACACTGCATTTGGTTGTCTCATCACTCTCTCTCTAAAGAGAATGTGGATTTGCAGTCCACCATACACCTGCCCTGTAGTGACATTTCATTTGTATTTTAATAAATAAAGCTTGCCTGAAGATCAGNCATGCCTTTAATCCCAGCCCTAGAAAGGATTATAAAATGGGAGGAGACAGCTCTTAGTCTCAGTCTCATTCTGAGAGTCCTGGAGGCAGGATCTCCATTCTAGACTGAGGTAGAGGTAAGAGCCAGTGGCTGGCTGCTTTGTTTCTCTGATCTTCAGGTTAGTTTTATTTATTAAAATACAAATGCAATGCCACTACACTGCACAGTTAGGTCAGGGTGCTAATGACCATCTGCACGTTGTCCAGAGTAGGTAAAACAGAAATAAGGAACATTTCTTTGGCACGGAATCCATCAAGTTTTCTTTCTTAGTGAGTGGTCCCTTCTGACCTGGACAGGAATACCTTCTCTGTTTTCATCCAGAACAAACAGGTCCTCAGAAACTGCTTCATGCTTTAGGTAAATCACATGGGGGGCCTGAACCGACTGTGGATTCTCCATTTTCTCTGTTCAAACTTTGGCACCAGTGATTGCTTTGTAGGGCTGATTATGACTTTTAATTTCTTACCTCACCAATGTCATACAGTGAGTGTGTGGGGAAGAGGGGCAGGCTGGGAAAAGGAAGAAAAGGATCTTTCTAGCTTGTTCAGCGATTGAAGTCCAGTAAAAACACCCCATCACTGCCATCATCACCATGACCATCAACGGAGGCCCTGGACCAGGATGAGTTAACTCCTCAGCTCTGGTGAAAGGAAGCACTGATAGAGCAAATCCAGATCAAACTTGGCATGCATGGCACAAGAATGTGGGTGCTGAACAGTGTGCACACATGTGCACATGGATGTGGGTGCTGAACAGTATGCACACGGCACACGGATGTGGGTGCTGAACAGTGTGCACACGGCATATGGATGTGGGTGCTGAACAGTGTGCACACGTGTGCACATGGATGTGGGTGCTGAACAGTATGCACACGGCACACGGATGTGGGTGCTGAGCAGTGTGCACACGGCACACGGATGTGGGTGCTGCAGTGAATAAATAACACTCAGATGTGGGTGCTGTACAATGTGAACATGGGACACAGATGTGGATGTAAGCACATGGCACATAGATGTGGGTGCTGTACAGTGTGAACATGGCACATAGATGTGGGTGCTGCACAGTGAGCACATGGCACACAGATGTGGGTGTAAGCACATGGCACATGGATGTGGGTGCCACGCAGTAGGCACATGAAGAGATAGATGATTCTGAAGACTGCATCTCAAAGAGCTGGAGAAGAATGTACGCCCTTTCTGGGGCCCAAACGTACCCTGCCTCTCCTGTAGGAAAGGAGGACAGCCAACTATATAGTTTCAAATACATAATTTCATTCCCTTGAAAAAGCCCGGCTCCTCCAACACCCCTCTCCTTTCCTACCTGCCCTATCTTCCTTCCCTGGCCACAGAATTCAGTCTAGGAGCTAGCAGGAACATCGGCTTGGTCTGGTCACTTCTCACAGCACTGTGCCTTTTCTCTCTACCACTTCTTGTTGGCTTATACTGTCAGGAAATGCCAGCTCCTTCCAAGAAGGCTTAGGATTTCCCTGTGTCCCAAGACTCAGCCAGTGCTTCATCAATTAATACTACAGCAGAGCAACCCCAAGTAGGGCATGGAAGCGAAGAGACCTTACAGCAGTGTACACTTACAATGGAAGACTTCCCTGTAACCTGAGATCCAGCTCTAAAAACGCCATGGGTTGGCAGACTAGAAGACTACAACAGTGAACTTTAAATCACTCTCCCTCACTTTTCAGGAAAATCTGACCACCACATAAGAACATGAGATTAACTTTGGCTAAAATCATTAACTATAGTTTAGTGCCAGAGTTATACGTGGTTATGCAACACAGGAGTGATTTGTCAATTACGCTTGGCTTCCGGCTATTTGGGAGGTCTACCAAAACCGGGTTGGCAAACTTGCAGCTGTTGAGAAAGGGCTACAAATATTCTGGAAAAACCAGTGGTGGAATGCAGATTCTCATTAACAATGTCTTTGTTGCCAATAGGTAAAATGCAGGGTTGATAAACCAATAAGGCCACAATTTCACATGGAATGCTCAGTAAGAAAAAAAAAAGACTTGAAATAGCAACTTTTCCTAGTTATTTAAATGAGGACTGACTGATGATACACTACATGACCAAGGACAAGGTACAAATACAAACGTTTAATCTCTACTCAGTCAGACCCTTCCAACTCCCAGGGCCTTCTAGCAGCACTCACGGCTTCAGGTTTTAATCTTAGGAATCTAATTTTCCAACTGCTTCACGTCAAACAAAAGTACTAACAAAATAAGATGGAATAGTTTAATGTTGTAAGATAAATATACCAGTCCTTCAATTTTCTGCAAAGCCCAAGAAGTTCTTGAGTTATAAAACTGACAAACTACTGTTTCCAAATAGTATTTTAAAAATATTATTTAAAGGCAAGGCAGGCTATATGAGTTTGTTTCAAACCACTTCTTTGGTGACTGGAAGGCAGAGGGGGAGTCACCACAAGTTCCAGGCTGGTCTATGGTACCGTGAGTTCCAAGCCAGCCTGGCTTACACAGTGAGAGCACCCCTATACCAATTACACTTGCATTATGGATGTGTGTGTCATCACAGCTAACATATGTGTGAGTCTTTACTATATGACATTTACTATATGGTAAATGACATACAGTCTTTACTATAAACTCACAGGTAACAAACTTGTTAATAATAATAGACTTTAAGCCAAAGATTCAAACTAAGCCTTGATATTACCCTAACACATTTAGTAACAGACATCTAGGCATAACCTAAGTTCCATCAGTTTACAGAGGATATATTCATTTGAGAAGTTTCTTTTTTTCCCCATTATTAATTAATTTATTATTGGTGTGCATGTGTACACCTATGGAGATTAGGGGACAACTTACAGGAGTCGGTTTTCTTCTTACACCATGTGGGTTTCAGGGATGAAGCCAGCAGTGGCTGTCAGGTTTGGCACTCAGCATCAAGGTAGTACTAAGTCACCTCGCCAGTCCCTTCCCTCTTTCACATATTCATTTTCACTTTCTTACATACAAACAGTGTGAACATGGCTGTTTAATGGGATTGTATTTAGATTAAGAATCTGGACTGGGTACTACTGATATACACCTTTAATTCCAGTTCTCATGAGGCAAAGGCAGGTGGGTCTCTGAGTTTGAGGCCAACCTGGTCTACAGAGTAAGTTCCAAGACAGCCAGGGCTACACAAAGAAAGCATGTCTCGAAACCACACACACCCCCCAGAAAAAAATCTGTAAAACACATACATAATTTTTTAAAAAATATAGCTAAGAAGAAAATACACTTCTGAGTTAAACAGAAAGTGCAAACATTGTCATTTTAGAAAGTGAACCATTAGTCTACATTTGGTCTGAACAATAAACCTGAACGACCGGCCCCAGAGAAGGCTCTGCCAGAACAGCTACAACATCCAATTATCACTTTTATTGCTGTGACAGTGGTACATGTCCATTTGATAGGAGCTGGAATCACAGCCGATAAAGCTCCAGGCACACCTGTGAGTTCCTTTGAAGACCACTAGCCTTTGAGAATGTCTGGATTAGGATAACTGATGTGGTGAGTTCCGTCAGGACTGTGGACAGGACCACTCCTTGGGCTTCATGGAATGCACCAAGTGAGCTGCATCACCTCTTGTTGGTCTCTGCTACTTGTGAGCACGTGCAACCAATTCCTTCACGCTCCTGCCTTTTTGACTTTCCGGCCATGATAGCTGTGCCCTTGAACTGTGCGACAGAATAAACCTCACACTTAAGTCACTTCTGAAAGGGTATTTTATCAGGACAACAAGAAAAGAAACAAAGACAATAATCTTTCCCCCTGATAGGATGGATACTTTTTGGAACAGTGCCCGATATTAGAGAGATGGAGACAGAGTAGGGGACAGGGAGAAAGCTAGTTCTATGCACAAGGTTCCATTTCAGAGCTCAAGTGCTTCACCAAAGATGTGGAAGTATTTTCCACACCAGGAATCTAGATGGGCATCCAAATGACTTCACATTTGTCTGGGAAATATCTTTTCCCTGGAGTTGTGAAGAGAGACAGAAACTGGCTCTGCAGAGGTTTTGAGGCCTAAGCTGTTTGCAATAGTAACATATCTTAATTTTTATCAGTAATGCAGATATCATAAATAAGAGTATTGATTTTAAAATGTGCTGTCTACTAGAGCCAGGTCCACTGGCAGATGCTGGAGGAACAAGAGGAATTCTTTACCAGCCCTCATGTACCTGTCCACAAACACAAGGAGCTGCCAGGAAAGGGGAGCATCATAACGAGACCAGGAAGGTCAAGGATGTATCAGGAAAGTCTCCTAGGAGAGTCCAGGTGGAGAAGACAGCGTGACGACAGGAGGATGTGGTGATGACGCGGTCCACATCGGGAACTCCTCACACAATGCCGCAGAGACACAGGCAGGTCCTAGAGAGGAACATACTACTCAGTGTGCCTAGCACTCTGCTAAGACAGTCTCTTGGCCTGGAGATCCATACAAGTACTTAAGGTGAAGATGTAGGGCAGGAAGGTTTTAATACTGACCATCTCCGGCTACTCTGTGGGTGGTAGGATCTGGGGAATGAAGCTGGAAGCAGTTGAAAGGCTGTGGTAAGGGGAAAATACAAAGGGTTTGAATGTGGGCAGCAAACGTTTTTGTTTTTTTTTTAAGGCACATTTGATATGCAGAGAAGATAGAATCCCAGGGACCTTTCATCACAGGATGTGGAGGACGAAGCCGTGGGAGACTCCTAGTTCTCTGGCCTGGGTGGTGATGCCACCAAACAGGATGCAGGAAGAAGAACAGGTTTAGGGTGGGCAGGAAGTTTAGACAGAGCTGTACTGAACTGACACTGGACATTCCTTCAGACATGGCTGAGGAGGGGAAAGGAATGAGCCCAAGGTGGCATTCAAGGTGACAGCAAGCCACAAGAGTGGCAACTCTATGGGTGAGGGAGCTTGGAAAGGGAAGAGAGAGCAGAAGGTGAGGGTTCTGGCAGCCCCGGAAGCCCACAAAGGTCAAGGAGAGAGCAGTGAAGGAAAGAAGAGCACTGGAAATCCTATTTACTCTAGGATGGACTGAACACCTTAGAGAGCGCTCCTGGGGTGATGGGATGAGAGCGTCCTAGACCTCAATGGCTGGTGAAGCCAGGAGAGGTCAGAGGTGGCTGCTCAGTCATTGAGCTGCTAGAAGCACAGGGGTAAGGTGGGGGTTAAGGTTGCAATGTTCTTTAAATTACTTATTGTCTAGGCATGACCAACCTAATATTTTGGTGGCAATCTTTTATTCCTTCTTGTGTGGGTTTATGTGCACATACACAAACATTATAGACAAAAGGCATTTACTGTGAGCAAAAATGGCACATTATAATCCAGGGATTATGTCTCTATATCTAAATCTCCTATTAGGTTCTCAGTATCACAGACATATACAAAAAGGAAATAGTATTTCTTATAATCAAAACCTGATCCTTCTACACGACTCATATGACCCCTTGACAAAGCAGGCATGTTTCTTACTTCTGAGAGGTACAAGGTAGGAAAAAGACACACCCAGTCCCACTCATTGAGTTGCAGGAGAGAGGAAGCAATTACCCACTGGGAGAGCTTCCAAAACTTAGCAGGGAGCTCTGGGTGCTACAACCGGAAGGCAAAGGACATCTGAGAGAGAGTGCTAACACACACCCAAAGGAGTGACACCCAGTGAGTCATGGAGAGGGAGTTCCCCCCTGGGAAGCTTCCACACCTGCCTTCTGTCTCACCAACACAAACGCAGCCATACAGGGCTCTCTGGAGCAGTGTGGCAATGCCAAAGGAGCAGGAAAGACTGGTTAAACTGGCTTGTAGCTGAATGGCCACTGGACTTGGCGTGGGTTCACTCTCCCAGGAAATGGGCGAGGGGTCAGAACTGTGGCATAGAAAAGTGGCTCTTGGAGATTTCTGAAGAGAGCTGGGCCGGGGCTGCTACTGTAGTACATGGTGGTACCTATTTACTCAGAGTCTCACTAGCCCAAGCTGGTCTTGAACTCCTTGTGAGAACTTCCTGAGTGCTAGGATAATAAGTGTGAACCTGTCTTGGGTATTTATCTTTCCAACAGGGTAACACCAGTGTTTCCTAAGCAGCTTCACTTTGGCCATAGCTTTCTCCCCCTTGCTCTGAACCTCACCACTCTTACGCCTGTTTCCAAGTCATAGACTCTGTCCGAGCAGATGCCAGAGGAACACTGCAATCGTGCTTTTCTGACTACACTCTCTACACAGATTGAGAAGATTCCTGTGACTCCTCTACTACTTCAAATAGATCCGCTTTTGTTTTTTAACTACAGAGCAAAATGCCAACTAGTAAAAAGCCTACCAAGAAGACATTAAGAAAGTGACTCTATTAACCCGGAAGGTAATTTCTTCCTGATTAGAACATGAAACCCCTGGGCATGTGATGAAATGAAGTACCACACAGGCAGAACCAGGACCCATGTGGGAAGAGGGACTCGATCCACCACTTAGTCTGAGTGCCCAGGTGGCCTCCCCACACACTGGCAGAGTGAAACCCAACCCTTAATGTGATGGGAGGTGGTGCTTTGGGTGGTGATTAGCTTGAGGGTGCAGCCCTTGTAAATGGGGTGAGTGCCTTTTAAAGAGACCCCAAGAGAGCGCCACCTCTTCAGTACGTGAAGACATGGAGAGAAGGTGCCCTCCGTGAGCCTGGACGGTTAGTCTGCCTGTTCTAAAACCTCCCAGCACCCCAGACTTTGAAACATTTCTATTTCTAAGTCAAACAGTCAATGTTTGGCTTTCTTTCTTTTTCTCAATGTAGTGAGATGTAGCTGATGGAAGCACTGAATAATGCAGACAAGTCTCTGAAAACACAAGGTGCCAGACTTTTCAGTGGTTTTTAGACAGATGGACAGACAGGGAGGGATGGACAAACCCATTGATGTGGAAGAGGGCTTCTTGTTCAGCTGGGTTTTCCCAAGAAACAGCATAACTTACTTATGGTTACTGTTTATTCTTGAGTAAAATCGTTATAAAAATATGAATTTTCTCTTTTTCACATTTTTCTAAGATTCTGGCCAAAAAATAGCGGCATGGTGACTTTCTTATGCTTTCAAGGATATCTTTACAAGCAAAGTCACTTGCAAACAAGGGTCTGGGAGAGGCTAAGGAGAATACCCTGCAGTTGTCATGAGAGAACCAATAACTTTGCTGCTCCATGCCATACAGATTCCCTAGTCTCAGTACAGACACGGAGGAGCCTCCCATCGCCCGCTTCACTGCACGCTAGGTTTACTGCCAATGGTGTCAATCATGGAGTCCCTTACAATCATGTTGGTAAATCAATCTTGAGTGAATGTATGTGTATGCCTACATGTATGAATGCATGCTTGTGTGCACATATATGTGTATGTGTACAAAGACCAGAGAGCAAACTCCTGTGTTTTTACTTGCTGCCATTCACCTTGTCATTTATTTCTTAAGACAAGGGCTCTTTATTGGCCTGGAGCTTGCCAACTTGTCTAGGCTGGCGGGAATCTACTCAATTCCACCTCCTTAGGACTGATGTTATAGAGGTTGCTACCACCCCCAGCTTTTTACATGAGTTTCCAATAGGTTCTTGTGCTTGGTTTGGCAAGCACTTTACTGATCGAGCTATCTGCCCCAGCAGAAATCAGTCTTTAAGGCCTTATAAAACTGTCGGTAATATATCTGGCAAGCTGAATATGGTAGCTCACTTAAAACCTAGCACTGCAGAAGCTGAAGTAGATGAAGGTAAAGTTAGGCCATGGGGTCATAACTGCCTTCTCTGGGCAGGTGGCCAGCTTTCCCCACCACATCCCATCATTTCCACAGCGCCATTTCTTGCTCAGGATAATTACCAGAGTGCTTCCTCTAACTTGCAGGCTAGTTTTCTAGATTAAGTCTGTGTTCTTAGATCAGTGACTGCAGTCCTTATGGTCCTTGCTAGTGACCTTTCCATGGTTGACACAGGCCCCTGGGATCATGAGCACTGGCTGAAACCACACTGGCAGTAATCGAATGTTTGGATTCTGCTAGATCCTTTCTTGAATTCAGGCAAAGCCACATAGTCCCAACACAAACAACTACTCGGGACAATACTCTAGAGGCACACGCCCACCGAGACGGTGAGGGAAAATGAGTCCTAGGAATGAGGAAAATGCTTGAATGGCAAGAAAAATAAAAGACGCTTGAGGAGCACATGCTTTTGAGGACAGCTTGGCTTGGTAGGTAACACACATGGTGACTTAATGACTGTTCGTGTTTTTAGCCATGAAGGAACCTACTACATACCTTGCACACTGAATGTACTGTGGTGAGAAGTCATAGGTTAAATGAAATAGGCCTAGGAGTTTACATATCATTTGTTTAAGCACTAAAGATACCCATCCATACCTGTTCCAAAAGATGTTAAGTGTATACAGAGCCACGGACATCTATACCTACAGAAAGCAAAGCTTTGTAAAAGAATGGTCCTGTATCATTTACAAAATTCCTACTACCACTTAGTATTCCAAGTTCTTAACAATCAAAGCCTCATTATGACAAGGATTTAGAGGGGAAAAGTCTTTTTGAAGTTGTAGAGTTGGAAATGTGAACTGCAGTTACAAAGGCCAGAATCAAGTAATTTTCCCTACAGCTACCTCAACACCCCAAAGAACACACTAACAGCTGCAGGGACTACAGCTCCATCAGAGAGCTGCCGGCCATAGAGACTGGCCTGTTCAAGTCATTCTTGCCTTGCCAAGTTCATTATGAACAGGAGGGATACTCTCAAGCTCAGCTTTATCAATCTAAAAGAGCAAGACATGGAGAGTCCCCTAACTCATAGGAGCCCATGAAAAAGACCCATGGAGCTGGGGATTTGTGTGTATTGAAATGTCACACTGAAATCCCTTAACTATGTACAATTCCTGTGTAGCAATTGCAAATAGAAATGCATTTGAAAAAGCAGTAATGGCAGCTGAGAACACTCACATAGTGCTGTGTAGCCAGCTATGCTCCTAAGTGTCATCTAATCCTCATACAAGTAGATGGGATCCATGTTGTCATGCTCATTTCATAAACGATGAAAGCGAGGCACAGAGGGGCTATGCACCGTATAGAAGAGCTGTTGAGGCAGACCGTGAGCCTCCCTGGCATCACCCTTTTCAGAGGATTCTCACAGTGGCTGGAAAGGAGCAGTTGTGAGCCACAGAATGTCAAGGTGAGAGTGGGACCCTTCCCTTGTTCCTGCTTCTAAAGGCACCAGGACTGCAGACGGCTTACCGCCATAAGAGAGGTATGCACTGGAGTCTAGAGNAGGGAGGTATACACTGGAGTCTTTGGAAGACATTACTGGACTGACTCAAGTGGTTCCTGCCACCTGGACATCTTGGCTAGAGTGCCTTTCAAGCTGCCAGTCAGAGGGACTGGCTTTCTCAAGTGGTTCTTGACTGTGCAGTCTCATTAAAACTAGGAGAGTCGCTCCTGAACCAGCCAGTGATACCGTTACACTACTGTGCAATGTGGCACTATCCAGTTGCCAAGTGTGCAGATAGTTTTCAGGGCACCTGTGTGTCTTTCACAGGCATGCCCAGTCTGTGGCTCACAGGCCACATGCAACCTGACATGAGTATGACTGAAGTTCAACACAAAATTGTAAACTTTCTGAACACATTATAAGGGAACTATTATTCATTTATTTTTATTTATTCTAATTCTGTGTGTGTGTGTGTGTGTGCTTGTGCACGTATACACACACCAAGGCACATGTGTGGCAGTTAGAGGACAGCTTGTGGGGTTCGGATATCCCTTGCATCATGTGTGTTCCGGAAACCGTAAGGAGGCAGGTGCCTTTACTACTGAGCGATGTCACCGGCCTCACTTGAGGTTTTTTTTTGTGTGTATGTATTTTTTCTTTGTTCTGTTTTTTGATGTATGTTTGTGTATGGGTATTCCTGTGTGATCCTGTATGGCTCCATTGCAGGTTCTTGAGTATAACTTGTAGACCACAATGTCATGACACAGTGTCAAAAGATGGAACACCTCTTTGTAGAAACAAGCTCGGGGTCACCACATGGGAACTTGTCAGAAGCACAAGAGAAGAGACAGTTTCTGAATGGCTTCTGTAGCAGGTAAAGTGCACCATCTGGTCTTCGCTTTTGCATCTCAGAAGAGACCCTTGTTTGTTCTGTGCCGGTGCAGGTTGGAGAAGAGCAGCATAGGAGACGGGTTAGAAAATGCCAGGAGCCACACTTCAGCTTCTAGCTCCATCCCAGGTCACTGTACAACTTAGGAACACACGGGAGGCCTTCCTGTAGGATACTCTGACCTGAGAGGAACAGACATTGCAGCATGTTGTGAGCTTTTCCTGAGGGAAGAGCTCTAATGAAGAGCACTTCCCATGAATACCGACAAGAAGGTAAAGGAAGGGCGAGGTGGAAAAACAGAAGGAAGAATCACGGCCTTGGTCAATATCCTGTCGATGCTCTTCATGATTCATAGAACCCAGCCTGAGCAAGAGACGGGGGCAGCCTCTCCAAAGTCCCAAGGCTAAGGAACAAAGGGCTGTATTATCTGCTACTTCCATTGGACTTGCACAATTTGCCAGTCACAAAGGGCTGTCCTCACCTGCTGCACAAAACCAACATCAGGAGGATGAGCTCACCCTTACAGAACAGAGGCCAAGCCATGAGGTTCATGAGAACTATGAAAGTTAGCTGTTCGGCAGGTTGGGTGTGGTGTTTCCATAGACAGTTGGCTCTGGGTTTGAATCTCAACTTTACCTCTGTACCCTGGAGGACCAGAACCTGAGCTTCCATACCCAGTAAAGCACAGCTTCTATAGTAAATGAGATGATGGCCCAGCTACCACATGGTAGACACTCCCTGAGTGTTCAACAGGGGACTCAACTCTCACCATGGCCAATTGTTGCTCCACTCCCTACATCTACTGCGTAGCACCTAGCAGGCATCCAATCATCTGATGAATATCTGGATAGATCTACAGACATGTAGCAATCCCGTTTCATTGCCATCTCTCCTTCCTAGATCAGGCTCTCTATGCAGTTGCGTAAAGTGAAAAGCAAAATAAAAGACTTGTTGAAGTGGCTGGGAAGGATGAAGAATCAGCAATAGAAAATTGAAGAGATACACTTGTGAGGAGTACTAGGAGCAGGGGGGCGGGGTCTCAGGTTGCTATTTCCTATGTTAAATTCTACATTTCATAACATTTAAGACCTATATCAGGTAGATGGCTCCTATACTCTGAAACAGGTAGCCCTGGTTTGCGATGTTTTCATTCTTTTAAAAGATAGGCATTTATAGACATACTTCTGTAGTGAAAGGGGAGGCGCAGGCCTGCTTTTCGTCCAGCCCAGCTCCCGCA
>LOJH01005512.1:5218-26405 GCA_001685095.1 Ellobius talpinus | reverse complement strand
GTGTGTGTGTGTGTGTGTGTGTGTGTGTGTGTGTGTGTGTGTGTATGTTTTGCTGGGGATCAAATCCAGAAAGTTTTTTTTTTGAAGTAAAGTCGTGAGTAGTGAGGGGGCTGGAGAGATGGCCCAGTGGTTAAGAGCACTGGCTGCTCGTCTGGAGGACCTGAGTTCAGTTCCCAGCACCCATATCAGTGGCTCATAGCTGCCAATAGCTCCAGTTCCAGGAGCTCTGGCACCCTCTTCTGGCCTCTATGGGCACCTGCACACCTGTGGCATACATACGCAAACGTAAGTACAGATTTAAAATAAGAGGACACTGGATCCCCTGGGGCCAGAGTTAAGGGTGGGTTTTAAGGCTCCATGTGGGAGCTGGGAAAGGACCTGGGCCCTCCGCCGGAGCAGCCAGTGCTCTGAACCAGAGCCATGCCTCAGCCCAGTGATAAGCTGTTAGCCTGGCTGCATCCCCAGCACTGCAGAGAAAACCAATAAATAAATAAATTTAAAAATCCTAAGTCATTGTGAGTGGGAAAGAGTTTGCAGTACTAGCAGTACGATGGTGTTTGTTGGTCGAAGTGGACGGAGACATTGCAATGGCTTGGCAATAACCAAGCAGCCAGCCTGCCTAGGCCACAGGTGCCCTCCATCTAGTATGGGCGGGCAGGGCTCTGCCTTTGAGTGACAGCTGACAGCAGTCATGTTGCATTTAATGACATTACAAGGCTTTGCCCATCTCTGTTGTACATTAGAGTCACCATTTCCAGCCACTGTGGCAGCAGAAGTGGCAGAGAGGAGAGTGTTTGATGGTTCAGGCAGAGCACTGGGCCGACTTGCCCCAGCATCCTCACCCGCAACCCCAGGAGGATAAACCTTGCTCAAGCCATCAGCACTTCCCTGCGGCCCTGGTTTTCCTTCCTTCCATTGTGTCCCGGTTGACCGCTAGGTCTTTGAGACATGTTGGTAAGGCAGGTGGGGTGACTGTCCTCTGGGAAGGAAGGCAGGCAAGGGCCTGTGTGTGAACTGACTCCTGGGCTCTCCCTCTAGAGGACAGCCCAACTGCCACGGGGTGCCATGGCCTGCTGCACATGTGTTCGCCATCACTGCATGCCCTGGCCGTGTGGCAGATGCAGCTTGCCGGAGGCCTTCCACATCATGACATAGCAAAGCGATTTCCTCACATTCTGCTCCCTTGGCTGCTGGGGATGTGGTTTTCAGAAGATTTCTGAATATAAAAATAGGAGAATGACGATGCTCTAGTTCTCTGAATCTGGCTGAAGTTGAACCTCTCAGACAACTTTCAGAGCGAGGAGACTGGAGAACAGGAGGTGTGTGTGTGTGTGTGTGTGTGTGTGTGTGTAGACTGGAGAACAGGAGAAGTGTGTGTGTGTGTGTGTGTGTGTGTGTGTGTGTGTGTGTGTGTGATATGTCCAGGCCCTGAGGATACCCAGATGCTTGGGGGAACAAGGGTTCCTGTGCATGTAGGGAGGAAAGTACGTGGTAAAGATTGAATGTCAGGGTATGGACAACTGTGCTCAGCTGCCTACTTGTTAAAAAAATAATTTTTGTTGAGATGGTCTCACTATATAGCCCTGGCTGTTCTGGAACTTGCTACGTAAACCAGGCTGACCTTGAACTCATGGAGCCTCCTGCCTCTGCCTCCTGTGTGCTGGGATTAAAGAGGTGTGTGCCACCATGCCAGGCTTAAGGCTTTCATTCATTTATTTATTCATTCATTTATTTATTTATTTATTTATTTGTGTGTGGGTGGGTAATGTATTTGCTGTGAGTGATGGGTGTGATGTGTATGATGTGTGTATGTGTGATGTGTGTGTGTAATGTGTATATGTGTGTGTATTTGTGTATGTAGTGTATGTATTTGTGTGTGTGGTGTGTGTTCAGGTGCCCACAAAGGCAAAAGATGTATCAGATTCTCTGGAGCAGCTGATTTGAGTGCTAGGAACTGGCCTTTGGGAGAGCAGCAAGTCCTCTTTAGTCACCGAGCCATCTTTTCATCCCTCTAAACAAGAACCTTTTCTGTTTCTCCTGCCCAAATGAGGACAGCAAGGTGCAGGTGAAGGCCATAGAAAAGGAGCCTCAAAGCTATGGTAAATGGAAGTGAAAACTGCTTGTAGAGAAGACACAATACGAGACCATTTACATGTTAGAAATACCTGTGCGCATGGCTGGATAACTGGCCCTCTTGCAGCGGACCTGAGTTCAGTTCCCAGCACCCGTGTTGGATGACTCACAATCACCTCTAACTCCAGCTCCAGGTGCCTCCTCCTGGCCTGCATTAGTACCTGCACTTACATGCACATACCCACATACATACATGTACAGTTAAAAATAAAATAAGAATCTTTAAAAAAAATACTTACATATAAAACAACTGTTACTTTAGAATAATCCTAACAAAAGGATTTGTATCGAACCCAACGGAATCGTTGTGGGGAGTGGTGCTGAAGGGGACTCAGTGGACAGAAAAGAAGCCATGGCTTTCCTTGGGTGGCATCCTGGAAAGATGGACCTGAGAACCAGACGTGAGCAGGAGCAGGTGCTCCCTCTGCCATTTAGGAAAAGACCGTTAACTCCAGGGTCCTTGTCTATAAAAGCGAGCTGAGGGTCACATGAACATGAGGACTAGAGTTCAGATCCCCAGAACCTACATAATTGGGAGATGGGTGTGGCGTGCACCTAAAATCCCAGTGCACAGGAGGTAAGCTGGCTAACTACACAAGCTGAACCAAGAGTTCTTTGTTCAAGAGAGAGACTCCACCTCAATATATAAGGTAGAGACTGATTGGGAAAGATAGCAGGTGTCAGCCTCTGGTTGTATTCTCTATCTCTCCCTCTCCCATACACATACAACACATCACACAACACATGCATACCACCCACATACACACACCACACAACACATATCACACACACAACACATCACACAACACATGTGTATCACACACCACATCACACACATATCACCCACACAACACATGTCATACACATACATCAGATACAGCCCACGTCACACACATATACCACATACACAATACACACACTATCATATGTACAGATACAGAAATAAATACTGCTGACCAGTGTTGAAAATTCCTTGCCAGAAACAACACATCGTCTTTCAGAGCCTGGGTGGGCAGGCTTTGTCACTGAGCGCATTCTTCCAGAGTGAAGCAGTTTTCTCTGGTCATTCAGTATGGTGATTGCAGGCTAGACCACTGAGCGTACTCTTCCAGAGTGAAGCAGTTTTCTCTGGTCGTTCAGTATGGTGATTGCAGGCTAGACCACTGAGCGTACTCTTCCAGAGTGAAGCAGTTTTCTCTGGTCCTTCAATATGGTGACTGCAGGCTAGACTACTGAATGCATTCTTCCAGAGTGAAGCAGTTTCCTCTGGTCGTTCAGTATGGTGACTGCAGGCTAGATCACTGAGTGCACTCTTCCGGAGAGTTTTCTCTGGTCATTGAGTATGGTGACCTCAGGCTGGACGTGACTCTGAGTACTTGGAATGTGGCTTGAGGAAGAGAATTTTCAACTATATTTCATTTTATTTTTATTATTCTAAAACTTGGTGTGGTGGGGGGCATGTTTTTTTTGTGTGTGTGTTTTTGAGACAGGGTTTCTCTGTGTATCCCTGGCTCCCTGGAACTCTCTGTAGATGAGGCTGGACTTGAACTCACAGAGCTCCGCCTGCCTCTGCCTCCCAAGTGCTGGGATTGAAGGTGCGCACCTCTGCGTGATGATGTTATATATCCCACTAGGTGCTGAGAGGGTTCGCAGAGCTCCAGATCCCTGGAGTTGAAGTTAGAGGTGGTTGTGAGCTGCCGGATGCGGGTGCTGAGACCTGAACCTGGGTCCTCAAGAAGAGCAGCCTGTTCTTAACTGCTGAACCATCTCTCCAGCCCACATGGATTTCAGTTCAAATTAAGCTACATTTAAATGGCCTCATGTAAGATGGGGGTAGTGTAAATAATCTGTTCAAGGCATCCTTCTTCCAGATGGGAAACTCAGGCCTGTAGAGAAAGCCCACAGTGACTGTGGTAGACGATAGATCTAGACCGCTATTTCAGGTGAGCTTGGCATTCACAAGACTGTCCTTGTCCCATACATCAGTGGTTCTCAACCTGTAGGTCGAGACTCCTTTGGGGAGGGTATCGCTGAATGACCCTTTCATGGGTCACCTAAGACCATCAGAAAGCACAGATATTTACATTGCAGTTCATAACAGTAGCAAAATTACAGTTATGAAGTAGCAATGAAGATGATTTTATGGTTGGGGGGTCACCAGAACATGAAGAGCTGTATTAAAGGGTAGGAGCATTGGGAGGGTACATGCTCATGGGGCACTTTTCCTAATGTCCTAGTCACCAGGGGTATACACAGAGTTGTTATCATACGTACAAATGTCAGCCCTCCATGGCCTCAGTGGCATAGAGAAGCAATAGAGGGTCTTATAAGGAGGCTGAGCCTAGGAGAGGGAGGGTCATAGCAGAGATGACAGATCCTCCTCTGTCCCCAGCTGCCTCGGACCCGATGCACCTGCCGTGTAGAGGGTCACAATTAATCCTTCCCCACATTTGCCAAATGGGAGCCAACTGTACAGCTGGAGGCTGGGGTGGGGAAGCAGCCTGTGGAGTGGGGCCTCTGAGTCTCGGATGCTCCCCACCATCTTTGGAACTAATGCATTCAGAGCTGTGTCTTGGAGGCTGGTGGGGTGGTCAGCTACGGTTACAGTCTAGGAGGACTAGAACCAGGGCTCCCTAACCATGGTTCTTCCTCAAGATCGCACTACTTCACTCTGAGTTTTAATCCATTGCTGGTTCCTTGGAGACATGCACAGCTAGCTGTATGAGGGTCTCTCAGGATGTGGCAGCTGTCAAGTTCCACCCTCCCTGTGGCAGACAGAGAATGCCACACCTGTAGTGTGGCCAGGGGCTGTGGAGCATTTATGCCACAACTCTGTTTGGATCCACATGGTACTAGGCACGTGACCTCCTGGACGTGGGCTGTGTAGTTCTGAGGCTGGAGGGGAGGACCGGCCCCTTAGGTTCGTCCTCAGTCCCTGCTGATCGCGTTGTGTGTTCTGTTATCTAGCCTAGATGAGGGAGCCTGCTCAGGGGTGGAGGCCAACACATTGCGCTCCTGTTACCCTCTGCTCTGTGGGAATGGATTGTTGGGGACAGTAGGACTCCAGTTAGTGACCAGTCCACAGGCCGTCTGTAGACCTGAGGCATAGAGAGAGGTGTGGGTTTGAAGTTAGCTGTGGGCCAATGTCAGTGACCCTGACACTGTGTATTCTGTGCTCATCCTCAGACTTGGTGCCGAACCTGCACATAGTCCCCTTAGAGTAGGTGGGAATGGGTATTTCAGCTCCAACCACAAATCCCAACCCGGGTGAGCTGGAGATACCTGTGCTTGTGACCCATCCCTGTGCTTTATTCCCGCAGTAATGGAGACATAGTCCTCAAAAGTTAACCAGTGGGGCCTGCAGAGATGGCTCAGCAGTTAAAAAGCACTGGATGCTTTTCTGAAGGACCTGGGCTTGATCCCCAACACCCTTACAAACTCAGTGTGGTGGTACAGACCTATGATCATAGCAGGCTAGAGGACTGGAAGATCAAGGTCATCCTCAGCTGCATGGCAGGCAACCCTGGTCTGCATGAAGCCCGGTCTCAAGAAAGAATGCACAAGGGGCCTAAGAGGTGACTGAGCAGTTGAATGCTTGCTGCTCTTGCAGAGGAGCTGGGTTCGGCTTCCAGGACACATGTGCCTCACAGCCGTGTTTAACTCCAGGTCCAGGGCATCTGATGCCCTCTTCTGGGCTCCAAGGGCACCTGCATGCATGCGACATAACTCAGACGCAGGCATATAAGTTTAAAGAGAAAGAACAAAAGCAGCAGTTTCCATATGGAGAGTCTTATGTTGGGGACCGTCCTCGTGTGGGACAGAAGCCTCACTGGCTCCCTTACCCGGAGCATCTGTGCTTCTCAAGTCGAAGGCTGCTTGTGCTGGCCTGTGCAGAAAGGGCATGGAAAGTTGGCACACTGGCCCTCATTTCTGTCGATATCTGCTCCAACAGGATCCACTTTGCTCTGGGTTCCAGGGGCCACCTGGAGTTGAGGATTTCCCCCATAGGGACCTGGACACTGGAGCCAGCAGCTTAGTCTTGAGCTCTGGTGTACAAGAGCTAGCCAGGTGTGTGTGACTGACTGGTGGGCCTTGGGGAGGTTCACCTCACCCAGGTTGTTCTTTGTGGTTGGGAGTTGAAATACCCTTTTCATCTACTTGAAGGGTTCTCCATGTGATTTCAGCACCAAGTCTGAGGATGAGCTCACAGTCAACTCTCACGAACACACACCACCATGTCAAAACACCCTTGGCTTCCTGGAGCCTGCTCCTGGATGCTTGGGCTGGCAGGGCACATGGTGGCTCCGCCTGGTCTTGAGACACCCATCCAAAGAATGGGATTTTATTTAATAAGAGGGAGAAGAAGAAATTAAAATTATTGGTCACATGCAGGTTCTGAAGCCTGTACTGGTCCTGGAGGCATTTTTTTCCCTTCATAGTCAGAGGATTAGGCCCTGGGATATGGGGAGTTGACGTGGATACTTAGAATGACCTAGCCCAGATTACTTTGAGCTGAAATGGTAAAGTGTCTTGTTGCTTGGCAGTGCGTAGTGGAGGCATATATGTGTACTCTCAGTCAGTACTTGGGAGGTGGAGGCAGGAGGATCTCAAATTCATGATTGGCTTGAGCTGCATTGTAAGACCCTGTCTCAAAAAACCAAGAACTAAGGCCAGCTGTGGTGCTACACTCATTTAATCCCAGCACTCAGGAGGTCGAGGCAGACAGATTTCTCTGAGCTCGAAGTCAGCCTGGTCTATATACATCAAGATCCAGGCCAGTCAAGGCTACATAGTGAGACCCTGTTTCAAAGCATGCTCATGCATTGTGCACACAAACAGATACACGCATGCGCGCGCGCACACACACACCCATACCCACACCCACACACCTCTTTATGGTTAAGAGTGTAATTCCGTGGTAGAACACTTGTCTGGCATGTTCAAGGCCCTGAGTTTGAACCCCAGTACCACAAGACAAAATCCCCAAACTAAACTTACTGCTGCTCCTTGCTCCATGCAGCTAGTGTGTCAACACACGTGTATGTACACACACTCATGAACACAGACTGGTCTGGAGCTCAGAGAATGATCCAGGGGGTGGGTGTCAGACCAGGGATGTTTATGGGGTACAGCTGGGTTTCAGGCAGAGAGGTGTGAAAGCTGGCCTTGTTCTGAGAAGTTGGGGTTACAATGTAGTCGTGTCTGTATAGTGCCTGTTAGAGACCCAAAAGATAGGGCTTGGGAAATGTCCCATGAGGTATTCAGAGCTCGGCTCTGCTGGGGTTTCTGACTGGTGGAGGGAGACGGCTCTGCCTGCATGTTGTTGTCAAGCTGATTCTTGGGCCGCTTGTGCCCATGGGCAAAGTCCTTCCTGGCCAGTGTTCCCGTTTGGATGCTCCCTGATGTCTGTGGACTTAGCAAATATGAATCCATAGGCCTTGTACAGCCTGGATGGTAGCCTTATGTCTTTATTGTTTAGTAGAGAAAAGGGTGCCCGGGGCTACAGCGAGGCCGCACCCCCAGATTGTAACAGGATAGGGCCACTTTGTGTCAGGAAGGCTGCCTGCTGTCATGCAGCTCCACCACAAGGCCTAGTGATGGAAGACAGTGCAGCTTTAAGAGACTTAGGACCATTGAGTCACCAGAGGCGGCCTTTCCCAGACTGCAGAACTGAGGGCATCCTCAAGTCGGAGGTAAAGGACAAAATGCACATCTTGAGATAGGTCTTAAGTCTCTGAAAGCCTGCTCTGTCATTGTTATATCACTTGGGTTTTGAGACGGTTTCTCTGTAGCTTGGAGCCTGTCCTGGAACTCACTCTGTAGACCAGACTGGCCTTAAACTCACAGAGATCTTCCTGCCTCTGCCTCCTGAGTGCTGGGATTAAAGGCGTGTTCCACCACTGCCTGGCTGTATCCTATTTCCTACCATCTGCACAAACACCTTCCAAGAGCCCCTGGGGCCTGACATTACTGCCAGGGAACATCAATGGAGCAACATCTATCACAAGAAACATCAATGGAGCAACATCTATCACAAGGGTGGCAGTCTGGGCACATTCCCATTGCCTTCTGAATCAATGTGGGGCCACTGACCTGGGGCTCAGATAAGCCTGGAGGCTCCTTTCTGCTGGTTTTTGAAACATTAAGTCTGTTCCAGCCAAGCACTAACCAGGCCCTGTTGTGAGCTGACGTCAGGACAGAGGCCCCTGGGGGAGCCTAGCTCTGATGTTTCCCAGGCCATGTCATAGGGTGCGGGATGGGACGCTCTGAGTGGCAGTCTGGGAATGCAGCATCTCTGGTCACAGCTCTAGAGCAGCTTAGCTCTGGCTCCAGGAGAGGATGTGGGGAGCAAGGTCGGGGTGACTGGGCTGCTGTCCTCTCAGAACTGTGGTTCCTGCACCCCCAGGGCCTATTCCCTTAGTCCTAGCCACCATCTGGTTGTCTTTTGCTCTCCGGTGGTGGTGATCCGTCTGCTGCCCCTGCTTTGGGTATATCCCTGGGTCATGGCATGAGGAGAGTTTTCTAATATTCTGAGAATTTGGGTCCTTGAGCAGGAAGAGAGTTCATGGGATTAACAATAGCTGCCTTTTATGAAAGGCAAACTCTGGCCAAGGCACGTCACATACATAGCTGCATCATGGCTCATAACATGGAGCACATGGAGGACGACAGATCTGAGTCTGATCTGTCTGAATCTGGACACACACACATGTTTAAAAAGGAAATAAACCTTTAAGGAAAAACAACCTCACACAATCAGACTGCTCCCACCTCCCGCAAAAGAAAAAAAGTCTCATGGGTTTAAACAGTGAGATGGTTAAATGGATAAAGGCGCTTGTCACCGTGCCTGATAAATGACCTGAGTCCAATTCCTGGAACCCATATGGTGGAAGGAGAGTACCAGTTCTAAGGGATTGTCCTCAGATCTCCATATATAATCACTCCGCCCACACAAATCAATAAAACCATCGCAAACCGGAGGAGACAACTCAGTACAGTGCTTGGCACCCGAGCGTGAAGGCCTGAGTTCAGTCCCTAGGCCACATAAGAATCCAGGTATGGTGGCATATGCCTGGAATCCTAGGACCATAGAGGCACCAGACAGGCTCCCTGGGGATCCCTTGGCCAGACAGCCTGATCTACTTGATAAGTTCCAGATCAGTGAGACCCTGTGCCAGAGAGCAAAAATGGGGAGCTCCTGAGGGATGATACCTGAGGGTGACCTCTGGCCTCTTCATACATGTGCACATGTATACACACACAAGCACATGCATTTGGTTTTTTTGACTCATGATGTTTTAAGCAGGTTTACAGTCTCATGTTGCTCTGTATTCATGCTGTTCTGAGGAACAAACTGGATACCCTGGCTACCACAAAGATCTCTATGCTCTTTGGGGATTACAGGTTGAAGGTCCCAAGATTTTGGTGAATTGTATTTACTGCTGAATCTCCCTGTCTCAGGAGGTGGATGGCAGGTGTTCCTGATGTCAATCCTGTCCCAGACAGGAATTTTCTTCAGGTCAACCAGTATTCTTTGAGTGTCTTTGTGAGCCTGGTGTTGTTGTGGGAGGTGTGTGTGCCACAGTACCTAACTGTGGAAACTGACTCCCCTTTATAGGGTCAGGTATTTCCAGGGCAGGCTGGGAAGAGCATGGGTGAGGAGCTGGCTTCTTTGAGTTACTGGCCTGGCTTTGAACATGTGAGTTGTCTGATCTTTAGTGCATCCTTCCTATTTCTGGGCATGAGCTTACTGTTCAGTATGACACGGGTTGTACTGTGATACCTAGCAGGGGCAGGACCACACCCCTGCGGAGTATTCAGAATAGTATAGGGGAGTGTCTTGGTTAGCATGGTAACTGGGGGTATTCAGCAGTGCCTGAAGGTATATTTGTTAACTGGCACAGTGGGAGGGATCACCCTGCTTGGTAGGAATTTTCTTAGCCAGAGAACCAACAGGGCCCCATTGAGAAGGAACAAAGAGACTTTAGGACACCTCTAGCTCTCTGTGAATGTTTCGTGTCAGGAGATGGGGGGTTTGGGGAGACTGGGAGATGGACTGGTACCAGAATAGCCCCTCATCTGGACCCAGCCCTCCTGGATCCTAGGACTTGTCTAGACATTGACTCTATGAGAAGACAGAGTCTCAGCCTGGAAGAACCAAACCCCACTCCAGGGTCCTTGGAGAGTGCTCGCTAGGTCGTGACTGATCCTGATTGATCCCCAGTGACTTGGAAAGTGACCCTATTAGTGTCTCCCTGCCTTACGTGGTCCTCAGCCTGTTTCTTCTTGGTGACTGGGAACAGTTCTTCCGTGTTCAAGCCCAGTGGCTCCAGGACTCTGCACGGCACCCACACGGGGCAGGAACAAAGCCCGGTGTGTTCCTCCCGATGTTGCTCTACCCATGCCACCCACGTGTCCAGCCCTGCCCTCCGCCTCTCCAGGCCATCTGCTCAGCACAGGTGTTGGATCTTCCCTGTTCCCCTGGCGTGCTTCTGCCTTTGGTTGTGGGGCCCCTCTTTGTTCCTGGTTGTTCCCCTAGTTGTGACCAAAGGTGAGTGACCATGGTGCAGAAAAGCAAACGTCTTTACATAGAAATCTGTGGCTCTGGCTGCTCCTGGATTTTTAGAGATAGGAATAGAGGACGTTAGGATGACCTTTGCATGTCTGCCATGGTTTGTGTCTAGGGAACTTTGGCTCTCCAGTGAAAGGATGGTGTCTCCCAAAACACTGCCTTTGGCTCCAGAGCTTCTCACCACCTCTGTTGCTGCTACTCTTGGGTGTTTCAGACTAAGTCACCATCTTTCCACGATGTTCTTTAGGTCAAGATTGAAGTTTGTTCTGTACCTTGATTCTGGGGTTGGTAAGGGAGGGTTGGGTTGCTTGTAATGTCCCCTGCTCCCCGTTTAGCATCAAAACCTAGGATCTGATCCTGTAGGTCTGGGGCCCTTCTCTTTGGGAAGCCTGATGCAGTCGGCCCCCATCCAGACCTGGAGGCTCCCTTCCACACCTGTACTCTACAGGCACCAGCTGCTCACACCATCTACATAGCATTTACATGACCTCTGTCACGTCTTGTGTGTTGGTCCTGTGTGTCCTCAGAACTTAAGGGTCCCTTGACCAGAATGTGGTTTGTCTTTGGATTCTGCAGAGCACCCAATGCAATTTGAGCTCCTCAGTGGATTGTTGGCAGCTCTAGCCTTGTCCTCTAGCCCCTCTCCTCTGTGTTAGGATGGAGATGTCAACTCCTCCTGACCCTGCTTCTCCCACATCCGTATCTGCAGGTGCCCAGGCAGCGATCGTCTTCATCAAGGAGCCGTCTTCCCAGGATGCACTGCAAGGGCGCCGGGCGCTGCTCCGCTGTGAAGTTGAGGCCCCGGGCCCTTTGGAGGTGCAGTGGCTGCTCAATGGAGTGCCTGTCCAGGACACAGAGCGACGTTTTGCCCAGGGCAGCAGCCTGAGCTTTGCAGCTGTGGACCGGCTTCAGGATTCTGGTGCCTTCCAGTGTGTGGCTCGGGATAACATCACTGGAGAGGAAGCCCGCAGTGCCAACGCCTCCTTCAACATCAAATGTGAGAGCCCGTTTAGAGGGCGGGTACTGTGCCTGTGCATCTGTCAGACTCAGCAGCTGAGTCCAGGGAGCCTTGTTCCTCAGTTTCTCCTACTTTCAGTTGAATGGGGCAGGAAGAGTTTAACTGTGGTACTGCTTGTGTGGATAAGAGACTTGCCTTTCTCTTCTCTCCTCACTTTTCTTCTTTCCATCTTCTGCTTCCCCACCCTGTCCTCTCCCCTTCATCCTTCCAGCCCCACCCTCCCCCTTTTTTTGCTGTGTGCTGGACCCAGAGTCCCACATATGCCGAGCATACACTATTAGCACAGCTATTTTCCCAGCCTCCCCGCACCACTTCAAGTTCCATTTATCTGCCAGAGGCTTTCATGGACGTCCTTGGCATGTATTGAATGTGATCTGCCAGGGACAGGGCCTGTGATCTGTGTCTGCCGTGGTCTCACCGTAGCTTCACATTACCTACCTGCACGTGTGGCTCCAGAGCCTGCGGGCTCCCAGGTGTTCTCCTCCCCTTCCACATTTCCCTGTTGCTCTCTCTCACTGTGTGGCCTTTGCTTCAGGGATCGAGGCAGGTCCTGTGGTCCTGAAGCATCCAGCCTCAGAAGCCGAGATCCAGCCACAGAACCAGGTCACGCTTCGTTGCCACATTGACGGGCACCCTCGGTAAGAAGCCAGGGAGAGTGGGAGACAGGTAGCGATGTTACCCCAGGTCCTAGCATCTGTGTTTCTCTACTTTGCCTTACGCCGTAACCACCCCCCCACCCAGATTGCTCCCCACCCCTCCCCAAGTGCGCCCACCAGCCTCTAGTGGCTGGAGAAGGTGAGCACTGCATGGGATGACCCTGGATTCTAGGAACAGATAGACCTGCCATCTCTCCGCTTCTGTCCCTGCACTACAAGTGACTCCCCTCCTCAGGCCCCGTTCCTCCACTTGCAAACTGGAGTGTCCAGTTAGACTTTTGAGTCTAATCCTCTTTTGGCTGCTTATGACCCCCATTCCTACAACAGGCCTACCTACCAGTGGTTCCGAGATGGGACCCCCCTCTCCGATGATCAGAGCACCCACACAGTCAGCAGCAAGGAGAGGAACCTGACCCTACGGCCGGCCAGCCCTGAGCATAGTGGCCTCTACTCCTGCTGTGCCCACAATGCCTTTGGCCAAGCCTGTAGCAGCCAGAACTTCACCTTGAGCATTGCAGGTGAGCCTGTTGGGGGGGAGAGAAGAGGGGAGGCAGAGCGAAGAGGGGGCTCACTGCCCTGCCTGCTCACCCCTCCATGTTTCCCCTTCCACAGATGAAAGCTTTGCCAGGGTGGTGCTGGCGCCTCAGGATGTTGTCGTAGCAAGGAATGAGGAGGCCATGTTCCACTGCCAGTTCTCAGCCCAGCCACCCCCGAGTCTCCAGTGGGTCTTTGAGGATGAGACCCCCATCACTAACCGCAGCCGGTAAGACGTGGACATTAGACTTGTGCATCGTGAACTTGTATTTCTGCAGATTTCCAGCAGATGGCAGTGTGACTGAAAGAGTTCCACAGAGGGAAGTTCTAGGAAGTGCCTTCTGTGAGTCCCACATAGACACTCCATGATCTAGCCATGACTGTGCCATAATTACCTTCAGTTCTTGCCCATGTGGGTCTGGGATGAAGAGTAGAGACCCAGGGGTGAGAACACAGGTGTTGCCAGAGAGGCCAAGTGCTGCCTAACCCAGACCCTGATCCCTTATGGCTGGACTGCTCGTCGTGTTCAGTGCTTTAGAGGATATTGACACAGGCTAAAAGCCATGTAGTTATCCAGCAGGCTGTCGAGAAGAAATTGGAAATAGAGTTAGGACCAGAGTTGTAGAAGTAGCTGAGAAAATTCAGAATACCAGAGGGGAGGCGGGTGGGGAGAGGAGAGGAGGCTGTGGTCACAGCCTTCATAGAAAGGTCCAAGATGATACTGACATCCATCACACACATTCTAGGAGGAGGCAAATGTCTTTGAGACTTCAGGGAGGGTTTGTCCTTCTATCAGGATGCTTGTCCAGACTATAGGAGAGGAGAAAAAGCCTTTGTGGTACTGAACATAATGGTGGTCACGGGGGGGGGGGGGATGGCGCCGTAGGCTAGGGGCTTTAGTCCTAAGGACATCATCAGGCCATCTGATTTGGCTTGGAGGTGCTTGTCCTTGAATCTGGGGTGCCTACAGGAAGGCGGCCTCACTACCCTGACTTTCTCTTACTTACGCTGCGCTCTGCCTCACCCTCCTTCCCCAAAATTGAACTCTCTGCAGTTGGAAAGCACCTGCAAACTGAGTGTGGCGACTTGTGCTAGTGATCCCAATATGTAAGAGGTTGAGGCAGGGGGATGAAAAATTAGAGCTCAGGGCCTGAGGAGGCAGCTTGGTGGGTAAAGTGACTGCTGAGCAAGCACGAAGACCTATGTTCAGACCCTCAGTGCCTGTGTAAGGATTGAAAGGTATGGCAGTGTACGTGGAGCCCCAGTGCTGAGGGGCAGAGATAGCTGGACCTGGGGCTGGCCAGCAGTCCAGACATACATGTAGGCAGAACACCAGTATACATAAAATGAAAAGGATTTAGAAAAAAAAAGTGGTTCTGTGGTGCACACCTTTAATCCCTTTGGGAGACAGAGGGAGGTGGAACCCTGAGTTCAAATCCAGCCTGGTCTGCAGAGTGAGTTCCAGGACAGCCAGTGCTACACAGAGAAGCCCTGTCTTAAAAGACAAAAACAAACAAACAAAAAAAGAAAGAAGGAAAAGGAAGGAAGGAAGGAAAGAAAGAAAGAAAGAAAGAAAGAAAGAAAGAAAGAAAGAAAGAAAAGAGGCTGCCAAATTTGATAGTATACACCTTGATCCCAGAATTCAGAAGGCAGGGACAGGAGGTTCTATGTAAGTTCTAGGCCAGCTTGGTTTACATAGAGAATTGCAGGCCAGCCAGGGGAACACAGTGAAACCCTGCCTGGGGAAAAGAAAGAGAGGCTGGAGAGATGGCTCAGTTAAGAGCACTTCCTGCTCTTGCAGAGCATCTTGGTTTGATTCTAAGCCCCTGCGAAGCAGCCCACAATTGCCTGTAACTCCAGTTCCAGAGTATCTGGCGCCCTCTTCTGGCCTCTGCTGACACTAAGCATGCACATGCTGCAGATAGAGACACACAGGCAAATACTTATACACATAAAATAAATTTAAGAACAAGAAAAGGAAATTACAGCCTGCACATACCCATGAACAAGTGCACATATGCCCCCTTCCCACAACACAGGCCCTTGCAGCATGAAATGCCGTGGCATCCTGTGTCAGAAGGAGGCCTAGGGCCGCATCTAACAGTGCCCTCTTCCCTCCACAGCCCCCCTCACCTCCGCAGAGCTGTGGTGTTCGCCAATGGCTCTCTGCTGCTGACCCAGGTCCGGCCGCGAAATGCAGGAGTCTACCGTTGCATTGGCCAAGGGCAGAGGGGCCCACCCATCGTCCTGGAAGCCACGCTTCACCTGGCAGGTGGGTCTCTGGTGTGGAGGTAGGCACTGTGTCCTGTGTTGGTGGCTCCTGGAGATTAAGGACCCTCGTTTGGCTTAGCCACCAGCTTGGAGTGCAGAGAGAGGAAAAGGACTCTAGGCTAAAAGAGGATGCCGAGAGGACAAATTGTGGCTGAGGGGGCAGCTTACTGTAAGGCAGCCCGTCCCTAGATGCCCAAGGCAGTCAGGCAGTCTACCTTCTCCTCACACCCTTGCAGAGATTGAAGACATGTTGCCGTTTGAACCGCGGGTGTTCACAGCTGGTGGTGAGGAGCGTGTTGCCTGCCCAGTCCCCCAGGGTCTGCCTACTCCCAGTGTATGGTGGGAACATGCCGGAGTCCGGCTTCCTGCCTATGGCAAGGTCTACCAGAAGGGTCATGAGCTTGTGTTTGCCACTATCGCTGAGAGTGACGCTGGTGTCTACACCTGCCATGCAGCCAACCTTGCTGGTCAGCGGCGACAGGACATCAACATCACTGTGGCCAGTGAGTATTCGTTCTCTGAAGGCAAGGATTAGTAGCCTGGGAGGTCTGGGGTGTGGGTGTGATGGATCGAGGTTTCCTTGGTGTACACCGCTCCAGGTTCTGGGCTCTTGGGAATGTTGGTCATCTGGCAGTAGTGTGCCAGACACAGAAGTAGAGGTGGTACACCAGAGGAAGTAAACCAGCCCTCCCTGGAGAGTAGTCCCCTCCCTGGAGAGTAGTCCCCTGACTACAGAGGATGAACACTGTCTGGGAGTCTGGAGACCTGGATCCCATTCTGCACACAATGCACAGAGTAACCACTGGGATCATGTTCGCTGAGCTGCAGGGCTGTCTCCTTATCCATAACAAGATCAAATGTTACAGATGAAAAAGATCTCTCTCTTTCTCGGTGTGTGTGTGTGTGTTCACCTGTGTGTGTTTGTGTGTGTTTGTGTGTTCACCTGTGTGTGGTTTTGTGTGTGTGTGTTCACCTGTGTGTGTTCACCTGTGTGTGGTGTGTGTATGCTTACCTGTGTGTGGTGTGTGTGTGTTCATCTGTGTGTGGTGTGTGTGTGTTCACCTGTGTATGGTGTGTGTGTGATGTGTGTGTGTTCACCTGTGTGTGTGTGTGGTGTGTGTTCACCTGTGTGTGGTGTGTATGCTTACCTGTGTGTGGTGTGTGTGTGTGTTCACCTGTGTGTGTGGTGTGTGTTCACCTGTGTGTGGTGTATGTGTGTTCACCTGTGTGTGGTGTGTATGCTTACCTGTGTGTGGTGTGTGTGTGTGTGTGATTGTGTCAGTCAGCAGAGATCTCTTGGGTGACCCCTTCATGCTAGGGTATACAGTTTCCAGTTCTGGGAATGTGGCAATAAGCAGCGCACACACATGCATCCCATGTAGCTTATTCTAGCAGGGGAGACAGCAAATGTGAGAAACCACTTAGAATTTTAATACTTTATTTCCATTTATGTGTATGAGTGTTCTGTCTTTGCAGCACATGCATGCCTGGTGTCCACAGAGGCCAGAAGGGAGTATTGGGTCCCCTTCCTAGGAGTTATTGCTGCTTGTGAGCTGCCATGTGGGTGCTGGGAACTGAGCCTAGATTCTCTGCAGTGGCATCAAGTGCTCTTGATTGCTGAGCCATCTCTCCAGACCCCTAAATATATAGTTTTAGGTTTCGGTACAACTACATAGAATAATAACCTGGTGAATGATGAGATCGGAGGTATGGGAATGGAGGGAGACCTCTGTGGAAGGTGACGTTTGAGCTGGTAACTAAGGCAGAATCATGGCTAGAAGTGGGTGGGTGAATTGGGAGACAGCAGCAGGCTGTGGGGCTTCAGTTGAACAAATGCTAGTGAGAATGGCTAAGGTTGTGTGAGATGTGGAGACCTGTAAGCACATGGCCTTCAGCTCTTGTTCAGGTGTCGCTTGCCCACCACCCCATAACAAGCAGCTCTTAGCCCTGGTGGTTTGGAACAGCCGTTGAAGTGGGTGGGAGTCACCCTCGAGGGCTCAAGAGCACGGGGCTGTTGGAGGGTGGTCAGTCAACTCACAGACAGTGACTAGCTGGTCTCTGATAGTCTTGTTCACATGTCTAGCTAGGTCAAGTTTCTTCACATAGAAGCTGGATTCCGAGAGGGCAAACGTATATTCTAGAAGGCAAGGCCAGTCTCAGGCCACCCAGGTTCCAGGAAGTGGAGAGAGAGAGACTGCCTCTTGATGGAGAACGTGTGGCTGTGACATTAAAGAGAGATAAAAGGGGTCTCACAGGCTGCCTGCTGCTGCTGTCGCAAACACTGCCTCACCAGGGCAGACAGCAAGTCCTGTAGGCTTCTAAGTGGAAGTGTGTCTGTTCTGAGAAAGCTGGAATGGTAGGGCCCAAAGTGGGAACTGGCCTGCTTAGATGGAGGGGGTGGATGCTTGCTACCGAGTCTGACAACCCGAGTTCTGTCCCTGGGGCCCACAGGGTGACAGGCGAGATTGGCGTCAGCAAGTTGTCACTGACTGCCACACACTCCACCCAGACTAGCCAGGAGCTCATTGTGTAGACCACACAGGCCTTGCACTCAGAGATCCGACTGCTTCTGCTTCCCAGGTGCTGGGACTAAAGTAATAAAAACATTTTTAGGAGAGTAATGGGCGCGGGGTGTGGTGGTGACACCTTCAGTCCTAGCCCACCTACTGTACACAGGAAGTTTCAGGATATCCAGGGCTATATAGGGAGACCCCGTGTCAAAACAAACAAGAGTATAAATAGGGAGAGCAGTTAATAGATAGATGGCAGCTATTGATTGAGCCTGAACAAGAGGTAGTAGTGGTGAACATGAGAATTGGTCAAAGTCAGGCCCAGTTTCGGAGCTTTGATTGGTAGGGTTGGTGTAGAATAAAGGTTATGGCCTCGAGGCCAGTAAGTCAGGACTGGACATGTAGCTTCTACATTTGGCTGGAAAACAATGAGAGAGAGAGTGCTAGGCCAAGCAGGTTTTGGAGGGAAATGAGTTTAGTTTTCTTTTCCTTCCTTCCTTTCTTCCTTCCTTCCTTCCTTCCTTCCTTTCTTTCTTCTTTCTTTTCTTTCTTTCTTTCTTCCTTCCTTCCTTCCTTCTTTCTTTTCTTTCTTTTTTTTGTGAGACAGTTTCTTTATGTAGACCCTGCTGTCTTAGAACCTACTCTATAGACCAGGCTGGCCTCGAACTCACAGAGATCCGCCTGCCTCTGCCTCCCCAGTGCTGGAATTAAAGCATGCGCCATCACCACCCAGCAAGTATGCATGTTAAGTATGAATGCCTCCAGCTATCCATCTGGGCACACCAGTAGACAGTTCGCTTGCCATGGGGAGACTCCATGAATATAGGGTTGGGGTCGTCTATTCATATGGTAGAGGAGATTGTTTAGGGAGCCACTACTCCTAAAATGCAACAGTTTCGAGGACCAAGTCCATCAGTCACACTACAACAAATGTTTGAGGAGTTAGGTATAAAGAGGAAGGATTGATGTTTGGCTCTGGTCAGTTGGCTCCATGGCTTTGGGACTAAGGGGAGCAGAATATTAGGGCTGCAGCAGCCCGAGTCAGAGGCTACTCATCTCAAAGAGGCCAGGAAGCAGAGAGGTGTCCAAGGAGGATGGGTGTGGGACACAGACACAAGCGACTTGATCTGCAGACCCTCAGTGACTACTTCTTCCATATAGTTTCTGCTAAAGTTCTGCTGTATTCCAGAATAGTGCCACCAGCTGGGGACCAAGCATCAACACATAAGCCTGTGGGAGCATTTCATATTTAAACTATAACACTAACTGTGGCCTGGTATGATGTGATATGAAAAAGAACCAGGATGGTGGGGTCCTTTTTTTTTTATTTTATGTGTAAAATGGTTTTCCCTGTCTGAATGTCTGTGTACCATATGTGTGTCTGTGATCTGTGAAGACCAGAAGAGGGTGCTGTACCCACAGAACTGGAGTTGCAGATGGTTGTGAGCTGCCATGTGGGTGCTGGGAATCGGATCCAGGGCCGTTGGAAGAGCAGCCAGTGCTCTGGTGGGGCCTTATGAACCACAGCTGCAGGCCTTCTGCCTTGGAGTAGCAGTCAATGTTACTTCTTGGAACGCCTGGTTTCCTAGCTGGACCACGGGTGGAGGAATGCACCTTGGGTGTTTACTGTGGACGAAATGAAGGTGTTGGAAAGCTCGAGTGTCATCCAGGGAGCCTGGTGTCTAGTCTTCTGGGACTGGGTCCTTTGGTTTCTGAAACCTGTTATTTAGCTTTTGCGGGTTTCTCCTTGTCACCCCAGCTGTACCCACGTGGCTAAAGAAGCCCCAAGACAGCCAGCTGGAGGAGGGCAAACCCGGCTATCTGCACTGTCTGACACAGGCCACACCCAAGCCTACTGTCATCTGGTACAGGAACCAAATGCTTATCTCGGAGGTGAGAGAGGATGGCTTTGTGTGAATAGGAGTGTTTTCCTCCACAGCCTATCTCGGTGCTTACCCCAGAGCTTCCAAACCCCTGAGGCTGGTCTCAGAGAGATGTGTGTGGAGCCCTTGGTATTAGCCCTTTTTTACGCAAGTCTGTGTCCTGCAGGACTCACGGTTCGAAGTTTTTAAGAATGGGACCTTACGCATCAATAGTGTGGAGGTGTATGATGGGACATTGTACCGCTGTGTGAGTAGCACCCCGGCCGGCAGCATCGAGGCCCAGGCCCGTGTCCAGGTGCTGGGTGAGTTGGCATACATGATATGTTGGGAGAGTACCTGGCCTGTCTGCACAGAGGAGCAATGGGGAGGGAGCGGAGGGGATGGCCCTGGCCTCTCTCCCTGTCTCAATCCCTCCTCTTCTCCTTCCTCACTGACCCAGAAAAACTCAAGTTCACACCCCCGCCGCAGCCACAGCAGTGCATGGAGTTTGATAAGGAGGCCACAGTGCCCTGCTCAGCCACTGGCCGAGAGAAGCCCACAATTAAGTGGGTACGGGCAGGTGGGTACCATGTGACATAGACTACGGCAGGCAGCTTGTCATATGTGTGTGTCTAAGGGACAGGGAAGTGCCCAGCCTGCACCCAGAATTGTAGGAGGAAGCAGAAATGTAGGATTGATTGATAGTCCAGTAGTGGGGAGCTGTAACCTCAAAGGGCTCAAGAGTACAGCATGGGACAGCGCAGATGGTGACTCCAGACAGTGTGTTGTCGAGACTGCTCTTTGCCAGCATCAAAGTAGCACGGACTCTTTGACAAACATGGAGGGGGGTGTGGACCAACTCCCATCTGCCTTCCTTATGTCTGTCTTCTTTTTCTATTTACTCTTCCATAATAATTTTATGTATTACGCTTCCTGAGCAAAGACACGCTTATTTTGTTTATTGTTGTTGGGTGTAGTGGGGCTCAAACCCACGACCTCACACACGCTAGGCAAACTGCCCCATTGAGCTCCATCCCCGGCCACTTTTTAAACTTTTTATTTCGTTAGTTACTTAGTTTAGGTTGTTTGTTTGTCATATATAAGGTCTTGCTGTGTAGTCTTAGCTGGCTTGACTTGGAACTAACTCACTGTGCAGCCCAGGCTGACCTTAACTTAGGATCACTCTGCCTCAGCTCCCTGTGTTCTGTGATTATAGGCACCAATACACCTGACCTTTTTTGTTTTGTTTTTCGTTTTTGAGACAGAGTCTCACTCTGTAGACCAGGCTGCTCTCCAGCTCCACCTCTCTACTTCCTGAGGGTTGGGATTAAAGACATGTATCACAGCGTCTGGAGCTTAGATGGTTTTTGTTGTTTGATTTTTACTTACAAATGTGTATTGGTGTTTTGCCTGCCTGCATGTCTGCGTACTGTGTGAACACAGTGCCGCAAAGGCCAGAAGAGGGCACTGGATCCGTTGGGATGAGTTATAGATGATGCTAAGACTCAAACCTGAGACCTGGAAGAGCAGCCAGTGCTCTTTTTTATGTTTTATATTATGTTTTATATTGTTTTTTTATATTTATTTATTGATTATGTATACAATATTCTGTCTGTGTGTATGCCTGCAGG
>LOJH01005511.1:10829-34017 GCA_001685095.1 Ellobius talpinus | reverse complement strand
GGGAATTGGGAGGAGGGGAGGAGGTGGAAATTTTTTAATAATAATAATAAAAGATAAATAAAAAAACAAATTTCTAACAATGATAATAAAAAAGAAATATAAAGTTAGCCATTTTATCTATAAATGCAATATGATTTCAATACAAGGCTTATTCATGTTTGTAATATAAATTAACAACTGATTCTAAGCTTCATACCAAGAGGATATTCCAGGCAACAAAGGCACATCCTTAATAGTGAGAAGAAGACATGAATTATAGAAAACATTTTTGAAATAGGTACACTGAAAGCTACATTTATATTAGGAAAACAGTTGCATTTAGTATATTGCTGGCACATTTATCTAATTAATAACACAGAAGAGAAAATAAGATTAACTTCTAATATTAACATAAGATTTCATTTCATATTAGAAGGTGAAATTAAATGACATTAGACTAATTAGTTATCACTCTGGAAAAAATCTATATCCTCATTTCTTACCAATATTAGTGTGAAATCTAGGTAAATAGAGTACCAGACCTCACAGTAAGAAAAATTGCTTAAAGTAGACAAATATAAATGAGTAATGTAGAGAATACCACAGTATTGTTGTAGCACTGTGTCAGAGGGACTAAATACCCTCAGATCAAGGCTGCCTGGATGTTCCTAGGAACATTGCCTAACCAACAGCCACAACACTAGTCCCCCCATGATCTGCAGTTTGTTGCGGCAACAGAAAAGAGAAGGGTTCATCACCGTGTGGGTATGGTGTATTTGGAGCCTCATGACTGTTCATGGTCAAAACAGGATGGAGACCAGGAACCATCCCTGACTAGGGAGGATAGTCACGACAGCAGTGACCATGTGACCCTTTCTTTCACTTCTTCAGCACGGAGGTGGGAGATCTGTGCCCCAGGAGATTATCTCTACACACTAAGACATAAATTCGGTTCCACCTTAGTTAACCTAAGAGCAAACGTAGTACTGAAGGAAAGTAGGCAAAGGTTATCTGTTTACTAAGTCCCACGTTTACCTCTATTCCTCTGATGAACCCCATGCCTCTCAGTAACACACATGAATGCAGACTTACATAGAAGATTCATCATGGCCATCTTGGAATAGAGGAAGTATAAAATGCACATTAGAAGTGCAATTTTGTTGGAGATAAATAACTATATAGAAACTAATGTAGGGAGAACAAGATTTGAGTAAAGGGGTTTAAATCATGTAGAACTTGTAGTTTGAAGTTTTAATTTATAAATGCTATTATCTTTAATGTTATTAGCACACCGCCAAAGAATGAAGGGGGCAGCCGCTTTCAGGTCAACCTGTTAATTTTACCCATAATAAACAAGGTCATCCTTTAGTTCAAAACCATTAAGCCAAGCAAACATTGCCATCTAGAGTAATTTTTACTTACTTATGTCACGAAAGAACAGCTTACAGCATGACAAGCATTCACAAGTACATTTCATCAACCTCATGTGTGAACGCATTCTTACTTTCCCAGAATGCATAATAATTAATATGACAGGAGTAGAAAAAAGTCATCTTTTCACCTCGAGTTGATTAATACAGAAAAAGAATGCAAACTACAAGACATGTTTATATTTATCTTCAAAGCTATTGCCATAAATTATCTGTGTATGCTATTCATGGAGCATTCAAAGCTAGAAGTATAAAGAACACTTGGATATCAGGAAAATTCTGATAGCAACTCCATGAGAACCGATTTATGTAAATCCCAAGACCATCTCATAAAAAGAGAGAAATCTCATCAACTATACAGAAGATGGGCCAGGTAATCATACCGCATCTGTAACGCAGACTGTGTTTATTGGAAAGAAACTACAGTTTTGAAAAACACACAGGAAGGAAACAGAGGTCTTTGGAAATTGCAGAGAAAGTTCTCACTTATTTTTACTGATAAATCTATTTTTGCTTTTTTCAGCAAGCCTTTACTTTTGTGCATGGTTTTCTTCTCCAGTCACTGAAGAAATTGTTAGCAGTATCTTAAAAGTATTGACCCTTTTTCTCTTCTTTCACTTTGAAAAACAGACATGAAATGCCAAGCAGACTGCTGATTGCCCCAAGTGTCTTCGTTCTTTCAGACAAGCTCACAGATCTGCTGGTTGTTTACAGGTGATGGAGATGGTTGTGCATCCTCAGGAAAACCTGAGCCTACAGTCTTCTCCCATGATGCTCACGTAAACTTTGCTTTAATTTTTAATAGCAGCCTGCTTTTGGACAGTACCATCTGAAGCCAGCATCTCAGACAGGCAGGCAAATGAGCCTTCCTTGTGTCTCCCTGGTGCACTGCCAGGGAGGACCTCATAGTTTCACAATTAGGCTATTGTCTAGTGCAGTTTGCACACCATGGTTGACTAACACCTGCTTCCAGTTCTGAGACATTCTTGATGGTCTTCCCTTCTTTCTTGCTCTGAGTTTCTTTTGGGTGTCCCAGAATCCAGGGCAAGCCCATCAGTCCATGTCCAAACCAACCAAGTTGTGTAATTAGGTTTCCAGTTGTGGAACGGCTAGTCACAGAAGCTGTTATTCTCAGAGAAATTGTCTCACAGCTATTTTGATGTAGTGGCTGCCTGTTAGTGGAGTGGATCACTCATGCTAGAGCTAATGACATTTCAGAATCTATTGGGCATGGATGCATCCACAGACACACCTGAGCATTTCCCCAGTTCCACCCCAATGGAAGCACTGACAAATTTTCTGAGTCCAGATCACACACATGCTTACTTACACTTTCTATCGTTTACTTGTTCCTTCATTTGTCGAGGATTTATTTAAGCATCTAACTGTATGACAACATGATATAGAGAATGGAATTTTCAAGTTGAATATATAAGAATATATAATCCTTGACTGTAATGACCTAACTATTTAGCAGAAATTCATTGCCAATCATGTAAATTTTCACACAAACAAGTTGAAGAAAAGGATTAGGAAGCCACATGGCAGCTTTCACCATGTGCTAGGGTGGCAGGCAGCACTGTGCTGCAGAATGTTTGGCACAGGTTCTCTGCACTCCGGAGAATAACTCAAGGATGTTGTTTCAATTGTCTATGTAGAGACTGTTATTGCCGTGGTTGCTGTGCTAGTTGGTGTTTAGCACATCCAGTGACAGGTTTCATTGTGGGAGTTCCATGCATCTTTAGTTCTTGTTGCTCTTTTCCTACCTCCCCCCCATCATTCTCTTTCATACTTTCCTCTTTATTCCCCCATTGGTCACGTTTACACTGCCATGTGTCCACATGTCGCCTGTGACCCTCCACAACACTGTCAACCTCTCTCCCACCCTGCTCTTCCCATTTCACAGCCGTCTCTTTGGTATCTCTTTGTGTACAGATGCTAGCACATGAGAAATATCCAAAGCTAGTGCTTATCAAAAACACATATTTCAAAAGCCATGCTTTGTCACACTTGCTGATGTCTGTCTTACTAATTCCCATGCCATAACCTACAAATTAATACCCGCCAGCTCATGATACTCCAAGGCCTACCAGGCAGTGTATGTGTCGGATCCAGCACACTGCTCATGAGATGAGGTCTATCGTTTTATTGCACTCTCATTTGTAAAATGCCTTCCATGGGGCTAGTGATACAGGTAAACGTGTTTGCTATCAAGCTTGACCACCCGAGCTCTATCCTCAGAACCTACCTACATGGAGGGAGGAGAGAACAACTCCTGTAAGTTGTCCTCTGACCTCCCCAGGTCCTATGTAGCATGTGCATGCCCACATATTACATATTAAACAAACAAACAAATAAATAAATAAGTACAAAAATGTAGCATCGTCAATGAGAAAACCTTGTTTTCCCCAGGGATGATCCTGGCTAGCAGGGATCAGGAGTGGTGATAACTTGCTTCCTTCACATCAGAGGTTCTCAGTCTGTGGGTTGAAACCCCTTTGGGAGTCACATATCAGACATCCCGCATATCTGATATTTACAATACAATTCATAACAAAAGCAAAATTACAATTATGAAATAGCAATGATGTAATTTTTATGATTGGGGGTCAACACAACATGTGGAACTGTATCAAAAGTGTCAAAGCATTAGGAATGTTGGTCAGTGTCTGGTGTGGAATTAGCATGAGTGTATACACATGAAACAAGCAAACAATCAGCAGAGGTGTTGTACGTCAGAACACCAAAAAGAGGAAGACTAACTCTGCCCTGGAAGTCAATGTGAGAGGAGATGGGGGCACTGGAAAGGTCAGGCATGGCTTGTGGAGGCTTGAGTAGACTTGGGAAGGTAGAAAGGGAGGAAGCTGTATGGCCAAAGAGCAGCCCAGCCTCTGTGCTGACACACTCTTGCCTACTGATCAGCTCTGCTTCAGTCTGCATATCTCAGAGCTGAGCCAGCATCTCGAGTTTCCATCACTTATTGCCCTCTTCTTGCTTCCCCATGACTGATACCCACAGTTCACTACAATTAGCCTGGAGGAAGGGTACCAGAGTCAGAATAGAGGCAGCCTCATAGAATCTCTACTGCTAATACTGTTGATCCAGTATTTGTTTCCTGACAGACACTTTATCCTCTGAATTATGTATCCTAACTCACAAATTCTTGCCCTTTAGCTTTCTAACTCTTGTGCAAGAACATGTGCTCAGAAGAAGTGACCCGAAGTTAAGCAGCCCCACCCACAATCAGCACTATGAGCCTCTTGCAGATAGATGATAGAAAAGCCCTTAATAGAATAAACCAGAAGAGAAGAGTTGGGCTTGCACCAGTCATTGCTAGTTAGAAGTGACACAGTTACAGAAAAGAATGCAAGCAATTAATATGGAAACCCAACATGTCACATAGCAGAAGTCCCTGGCTTATTCAATAGAAAATCTTGGTTGCACATAACTGCCCCACACATTACAAGCACCCTGGGGTTCTAAAACTGTTTCAAAGACCTTCAAACTCTGACATATGCAGTTGGCAATGTTGTGATGTGATTTTCTAAAGTCTACTCTGGCAAGATGCTACAACATGGCATGAACCCCCAACCTTATTTCCTGAGGCCATCAGTATAGATACCTATGAAAAGTCATCAGAAAACTGTTGTCTGAGCATTAAGAATGGTGTCATCCCCTTGACCATTAGCTGAGTTGCTTCCTTTGATTTCTTTACATGTCACATTGCTTTATCTGTTCCTGAGGATACACCCACAAACTCCCTTACATGTCCACAAATGATGAAGCCAAACATATGGGTGAGAATTAGAAAGATGAGGAAGGAGATAGCTTGGAAGGGAAAATGCTTGACGTGAAATATGAGAACCTGAGTGTGGATCCCCAGGACCCATGTAAAACACCAGGCATGGCCAGACATAAACCTGTAATTCAATTGGGGGAGGGAGCAGAAACAGTAAGAACACTGCGGCTTTCTGGCCAGCGAATCTAGCAAAAAATGGTGAGTTCTGGGTTCAGTGAGAAATATTATCTCAAGAGAATAATGTAGAGAATGATAGTAGGACATCTGGCACCTTCCTCTGCCATCCCCAAGTACATGCACATGGGACATGGGAATGAACATCCAAATACATGCAATATATACCATATATATACATAACATAACACATACAGTAAATAAAAGAATGACAATTAACCAGCAATAGTAATGGGATGAGAAAAGGAAAAACTGCATAGTGAAAAGTCCATTGAAGGATAGCTTAGGAAATATCACTATAAAGTGGTCAGCAGCCCAGACTCGGCAAACAGATGAAGTGGGTTTGGATCCTGATGATAGCACTAGCTGGTCAGGTGATGTTGTAGGAGAAAAATGGGCAGAAGAGAGACCTAATGGTTCCCCAGTGGCACTACCTTCATAGTGCTGCAGCCTGTACAAGCTCTTCTGAAGAGTTCACAGCACCCTTGAAGTGTGTTTGTCTCATCAATAGAATGAGAATGAGAGTGTTGACCTTCTGTGATTGCAGGGTTTCTGTAGATGTTTTCTCTAACATTTTCACAAACTTTGTGTGGATTTATAGATGAGGACACTCAAGTGCAAAGGGGGACATTTGTATTCAGTCACAAAGCCAATAAGATCAATTGGACATGCAGTCTGTCTCGAAGGCTATACTATTAAACTCTACTGAATACCAATGTTATGAGAACTCAGGTAGCACACACTGGCTGACTGTGTTCTTCCATAGTTGTCATCTCACTAAGAATTAATGCCTTAAAAATGAACATTTTACATAAATGGAAATATATACTATATCACAAATGTGGTATTTGTTTGATTAAATTTGTCAATAATATAAACAAAAATAAGATGAATAAGGAAAGAACTTACAGAATTGGTTCAGAGACTCCAGAAACAGTGACCATGCAGAACTCAACATGAGAACATAATGAGCAGAGGGTGCAGTCATAACTGGTAAGCACAGGGCAGAGGGCTATGGAAGGAGACTGGGAATGGCCATCACATATAAGGGACAGTACCTAGAAGACAGCTAATTGAGTTGTGTGTCTTCACAGAGAAAGAAAAATCTAGTAAGTTCATAAAGGAGAAATGTCCCTAGTATGGATAGATGACTAGTCATAGATCAGGCTACTCTTCCCAGCAACAATCTTCCTTTTATGTTGTGTGGCTCATGGTGCCTGAAAGCCCAGCTGACGTGGGAAGAGGTGAGTGTCATTGACACTGGCCACACCTCACCATGGGTACCTGAAAAGTGGACTGTGGCAAGGAGAAAGCTGTAGTCAGAGACTGCTTGGTCATTTTCCAGCTGCCCAGACCCAAATAATCACACATAAACTGTATTAATTACAATACTGCTTGATGTATTAGCTCAGACTTCTTATTAACTAACTCTTCCATCTTAAATTAACCCATTTCTATTAGTCTGTGTATCACCATGAAGCTGTGACCTACTGGTAAGTTTCTGGCATGTAACTCTCCTTTGGCAGCTACATGGTGTCTCCTTGACTCCACCTACTCTTTACATATATTCCAGCCTGGCTATATTCTGCCCTGCAATAAGCCAAAGCAGTTTTATTCATTAGCCAATAAAAGAAACACATATACAGAAGGACATCCCACATCAGAAAGCTGCAGTAATTGTGTGGAGTTGAGGCTCCCCTTTTCCTACCCTGTTCTCAAGGTATTAAGCAGTTCCCAGCTGGATGTCTGCATGGTGCCCTCCCCTTCAGCATAAGCCAGATCCTGGAGGAGAGCAAGCCTTGTGAAATTACCCTCTGGTGCTGAGGATGGAGTGCAGGGAGCCCTCAAACCCTAAGAAGAAGAGTAACTAAGAATCCTCCTCTCTATATCTTGCTGCATTTTGTTCATCTCATAGCTCTGATTAAGTTTAGCCTTTGGTCCTTATAACTAAGATTTGAAGAGTTTTAGGCTGCCTAATCTCCAATAAAAAGAACCAAATAAAAAAATATTTTCTGCTTAAAGCTGAACCAGATCATTAACACTATTATATACCTAAAGCACCGTGGGTTTATACACTATTTCACAATCGCCTAAGAAGGGGCTGTCATTCTTATCCCATTTTACAGATGAGCAGTTGAAAACACAGAGAGCCATGTGACTTGCCTGATTAATAAATATCAATAGCTTGTGAGTCCATCTCACAAAACTATCTTCCAGGGTTCATGTCAGATGCTACAGCTTAGCAAAGGGAACTTAGAAAATTTCTATTCACACCCATGCTGTTCAGCTCCTGCTCTTTATCCCTTCTGCCCGATCTATTCGACCTCTATAGCCTCCAGTTCTCCTTTGCTTCAATTCCCTGGCCCAACTCTCTCTGCTTCTCTTTTCCTCTAGCCTAAATATAGTTTTTACATGAGGCTGAAGCAATAATTAAAAAATTACAAGAGTTATATCTCATTGGTCAAAAGCACACACATTTGGGTAAGTGATAAGGGCAAAACCCTATTACCGTGGCAATGTAAAGTTTCAAGGTTTCTGGAGTAAGATTGTGACCAGAGGGCAGGGGCACAGTGCCCAGGGATATAAGCTTTGAGACATGGGTCTTTTATCAACTAGACTTGGCAGGCAAAGCATTGGCATGATTTTTTAAGGCTGTTTTGTATAAATAACCTTAGTTAGCCACCTATGACTCTGACCTTGTGCATAACTGTAAAGCTTTTAGCTTAAGATTCATTTACAAAACCTTTAGTCTGGTTTGAACTTCCTCTGAGGTAAAACTGAGCTAATTGTGTGCAGTTTGCCTGAAGAGAAATTGTTATTTTCTTGTGTTAATCTGAATAAAAAGAACAAAGCAGTCTTTAAGTGTTTTATAGCCTTGTGGAACAATAGATCTAGTTATGAAGCGTGTCCTAGCATGTTTTCTATATATTGAAATTATACAGATTAATGAGAAGTTATCTTCCTGATCCTCCACATATATGTGTGCACACAGTAGATGGACTGTTTTCATGAGATAAACGCACGCAGTTGGAAAACACTCAAAGCTATTCTTATGGAAGAAATAAAGTGACTCATGGGAGAAATTACAGAGACAAACAGTTATCTACAGCCAGTGACCCCACACCTGTACCAAGTGGGGCTCCCTATTAGAGAATGAGTCATGTGTTAGGTCAGCCTGTTGAACACTAGTTGTCACTTGGTGTATACTCCCATGGCCTCCAACAAATAGATAATATATGATAGTATTAAACATTGAAAAGTGAACATGCAGACACTTTCATTGTCAGAATTATTATTTTCAGTCCTGCATTATTCTATGCTATAATTCAGTATTCAGGTATTATTCACTATGTATACATCTATCTATAGCTACACATGTCAAGGCTATAGGTGAATCTCTTCTCCCTTCTCTCTCCACCTCTTTGGCCAGCTCTCCTATTGATCCTTCCACGTGTGACAGAAAGTAGAAAGTACTCATAAGACAGCATTGTCATTCAATCTATACTACTAAACACAGCTGTGAGTGTCCTGGCTTATTGGGTAAGGTCCCTGTCTATGATTTTCTGTGGGATAACACTCTTGTACACTGTAAAGATTTATCACTTGTATTAGTTAAACATGGATTGGCCAGAAGCCAGGCAGTAAGTAAAGGTAAGGCGACCAGACTAAGAGAATTCTGGGAAGAGAAAAGGCAGAGAGTCAGTCACCAGCAAGATGGCAGAGGAAGCAAGATAAGAATGCCCTACTGAGAAAAGTTACCAAGTCACATGGCTAAACATAGACAAAAATTATGGGTAAATTTAAGTTGTAAGAGCTAGTTAATGATAATCCTGAGCTAGTATGCCAAAGAGTTTATAATTAATATAAGCCACTGTGTGTTTCTTTAGGACTGAATGACTACAGGACCAGGTGAGACAGAAATTTCTGTGTACAATGACTAAAATTATAAGACAACAAAATTCTAAGCACAGCCACTTTCCCAAAGTACAAATACTGGACTTTTGTGGGTAATGATCAGAGATTAAGAAGTATGTTTGTCTTTAGTACTGAGGAAGACAGCCCCTGTGGAATTTAGGAATTGACAAATATGTCTTAGAAGTGGACCATTGTAGGTTCCCAACATGCTTTGATGCAGTAGTTTCCTTTGCTTTTAGGCAGAACTCTGTCTGTAGTTCTGCATGATATATATCACTCTGTGCTTTAAAGGCTCTCGCACATCTTCAACAGCAGGCTTCTGTTTGCTTCTCTTCTGTATTATAATGCAATCACACACAGAAAACACCAGAAATTTTACAAGTTCCACTTACCTGTGATCCAAGTGGTGGATAGAGAGAATAACTCCCGAATTTAAGTGGATTTGCTTCAGGGTCACCAAAATTGTGAACTCATGTTTATTTCTCAGCTTCTGGAGAAACCGCTCAGCTGTAGCAGTAGGTGCTTTTATGCTTCTGGGGGAATCTAAAATTAAATAAATAATAAACATGCATTAAAAACACACTAGAGTTTGGTTTTATAAATTATGACCTACAAACACCTATCTAAAACTTTGTCAAAGAATAATGTACTGATATTTCATTTGTATTTTAATAAATAAAGCTTGCCTGACATTCAGAGGGTAAAACTGTTGCACTGATCAACCTTATAGACCAGGCAGTGGTGATGCACACCTTTAATCCCCTTAGTCACATTAGTTTGCCATAAAAAACGGGCAGTAATGGTGCATGCCAGCACTAGAGAGGATTATAAGACTGGAAGACATAGCTCTCACTCACAGTCTCATTCTGAGATTCCTGGAGGTAGGATCACCATTTCAGACTGAGATAGAGGTAAGAGCCAGTGGCTGGCTGTTTTGCTCTTCTGACATTAAGGTTTAACCCCAATTTCTGTCTCTGGGTTTTCATTAATTGTGCTACAGAATAACTTGCAGATATCAACTTCTAGACTCTCTTGGCAAATCCTCCTAATAAGACCTTATGCTGTATACAACACAGGGAGCCACAAAATCACATGAAATAATGCATGTGTTTCAGAAATCTCTTTTCAGAACATGTCATCTTTGAGGGGAAAAAAATCAAAGAACACTGCCAGAAAATGAGTGCTCCCAACTTTTCTCTTTACAGTTTCTCTGGCCTATTACCTTAGCTACATCAGGAACAATGGCAAAGAGATGTGTCCTACAACAAGACCCAAGCCACCAACCACTCTAGAGCCAGCTAACTTTTCTGACAGCTCCTGAGAGAAAACTGGATTTAAATCTGTGTGCCTCTTTCTGGAGTGGAATCTTTAGCCAGAAGGCTCACTATAAATAAATTCTTGAAAAGATCAGTGAAATTAGTCACTCTCAGCCTTCTGTGCAGTGGATGAAGCAGGAAGATCAATTTTTTCTCACCATATTTGTTGAAAGAAATACATAGGACTTAATTCCACCCCCTCCTCTATGAGCTTAGAGAAAGCCCAGCCCAGTAAGTTTGCCTAGGAAAAGTGAAACTTTATTTTGCACTTTCATATGGTTTAGTCAGGAACTCCGAACTCAGAATTAGCAAGATGTGGGAGAAACAGGATAGAGAAAACAGTGATCCAGTGGTTAGAAAAACACTATCATTCACACACCCAATCACCCTAAGCATAAAGCTCTCCCATTTATACTGCATGCATAGGACTGGTGGGTATCAGAAATGCAGTCAGGGCTGTGACCAAACCATTCTCATCTTTTCTGTGTGAAAATAGACTAAGGTAAGTAGCTCTCAACAGGAAGAATGGGGTTTGGAGAGTAGGGAATGTCCTGTGTCACTATCCCACAGTCAGGTTAAACAACAGTGGCAAACCTGGAAGACATGAGGCTTATTGAAGTAGTCTCACCAGAGACTCATACAGGATCTCCTCAACACTGAGTTCAGAGAAGCAGACAGTAGACTGGTGGCTGCCATTGCCAAGGGAATGCAGGAAATGAGGAGATACTGACTAAAGCTTCAAAGTCTTATCTTTATAGGATTAATGCATCCTGGAGTGCAACTGTGCACTATAGTGAAAAGTGTGGTTATTAATGCTCAATTTCACACTTATTGAGAGTAGATCGTAAAACTTACTATGTCAGAAAATGGCAACCATCTGAGGGATGGGTAGGTTAGTGCGATTCTGGTAATCATTTGCTGTGTACACATATCTGATTTATCTGTTGCCACCTTAATTCTCAGGTATGCCTCGGTTAGACGAATTTGACCACTAAAGCAAATAATCAGACACAAGACTAAAGCATCTCTACCCCTACCCCAGCTTTTGGAAACCACATGTCCCTGCCACTACATAACAGAGACAAATTACAGTTTACTTTAGAAACCTCATCTGTTGGATGTATATGGGGAATAGATAGCACATTGATTGAATGCATATCCTCAAAATATTAAGAATTTTTGGTATTTCTTTGAAAAAAGCCACTGGAATTTTTGTTAGAATTGCATTGACTCTTTGGTAATTTGGAGTAATAGGGGCATTCTAACAATATTTATTATTCAAATCCTCAAGCACATGATAAATTATTTGCGTTGTTTTCAATCCTTACAACAATATTCTTTAGTTTTCAGTGTACAGGTCTTTCATTTCTTCAGCTAAATTAATTCTCAATATTTCCTAGTAGCTATTATAAGTCACAGTGTCATCTCAATTCCTTTTTCAGAGAGCTTATTATCAGAATATGGACACTCAAGCCAATATTAAAGTTAAGGAAGGGATTTATCCCTTACAATAACAAAGAATGGGTAAGCATTATTTTCTTCTTTTCAAATTAAAAAAGGATCACAGCAGTTGCCACCATAATCTAATGAGTCTCCATTTACTGCAATGTGTAAAAACTTAAATTAATTTCCTCCATAACCTGACAACAAAAATACCATGTGTGAATCCAATTATAAATACCACCTCCTCCCCAAGACAGAACAGGTGACTGATGCTTCTGCACTCACCAGTTTACTATTTTTCAGACTTTAGTGACACCCTACTGTCACTGAATTCAAATTAGAATTACACTATCTCCGGACTATTATCACATCCCACAGCTTTTACTCTCCTTTCAACATTTTCATTGTGTAAACTGTAAAGGCAAAATAACGGTGATAGTTTTCAAAGTCAAACTTAATAAGTTGATTAAACTGTATGCAGTTTGCAAAGCCTTTAAACATAAAAAAACCATTTAACCCTCAGAGAACTCTGTAGTGTGTAGGAGTCTCAGCTCTGATTCATTATAAACTGCAGATTAGAAAAGAAAACCCAAAATGACAGGGGGTCATATCATAGTTATCCCGAAATCCATTCATTTCTGTGATTTTGTTGCATTTCAAACTATCAGAGGCAATCCTGGCCACATATAGGAATCAACCAACCTAATTCAAGTGACAGACCAAGGACCCAATGCAAGACAAGATGATTGCTATAGTTCTATAACAGAGTCCCACAGTGATGCATACTCCAGGCATACAATCTCGTTTTAAGTTAACTTTTACAAAAGTACACACTGTCCAGATGAATAAATATCTCATGATCTCCGAATTAACTAGGCTTTTCAGAACTGCAACCAGATTTCCAGCATAGGCCCCTTCAGCTCTGTACTAAACTAAGCTAATCCAAACTATTGAGATACAAATTTTAAAACCAAATTCTCCTTAGAAAAACAGTTTTCAAATAAGTGCACATGAAAAGTTATTGGGTTACATGGGATTAATTTACTGCTGTTCAGCGACAGACAATGCTTACTGATACCACATGTATGTATGATCCTTGCTACAAGGCTAACAGCAAAGAATAAGAACGCACTCTGCTAGAGCAACTCTGACATTCTGATTCTCATTAAACTCCAAGCAACCTCAAAAGTTTCTTCCAAATCCCAAACTAATTATAATTTGAACCAATACCACATCAGCATGTATTGTATAATCACACAATGATTAGCACACATTAATATGATACGTCAGAAGCATAAGTAGCAACCAGACAACAAACAAAAATAAGAATCAGATTCACTGTCCGGATCCAGTGGTCAGACCTTACACAAATCATTTGACTCATAAACTGAAAATTTCATTCATAAAGTAAAACAAAATGTAGTCAGAATATGAAGGGTCCACAATAAAATGCCTCTAGAATTCAAACCTAAAGTATTAAAATTTTATATGTAATAAATATTACTTTATTACATTGTCTTATTTTTATTTTTAATTACAGTTAGCTTGTGTGTTTCTGTGTGTATGTGCATGTGCACATGTATGCATGTGAATATGTGTGCATGTGTATGTATAGAGTGCATGCATATGCAAGCATGTGCATGCCAAAGCAGGGATGTGGTGGTCATGGGCCAACTTTATAGAACAGGTTCTCTCTTCCTACCTTTGTTAGAGCTGTGAGAATAGAACTTGGGACTCCCGACTGGCATGGCAAGCTCCGTTATCTACGTGCCATCTCACAGGCCCATTCATCTCTCTTGTTTTGAGAGGATGCTGACAACCATGGTATGCCTTACCATTAATTATAAATTCACAAACTGTGTTCCTTTGAATTATGTTAACTATCTCTATCCATACATATGCAGTTTTGTTGGCACTAGTAGAAAGATTGTTTTAAAAAAATACAATATTTACAGGATCAAAATGGGCTTTCACCAACAGATCATTAAAATCTTATTAATATTTCCCAATAAATAGGCATAATGGATAGAGAACTACAACACAGTCTCACATGCATACAATGTGAAGGTTATGGATTGTGCAACTGGATTACACAAGCAGATTCTAAGAAAATCTTTGTTGAGTAGCCAAAGAGAGAGCACAGCGTGCCTGACTAATTATGCAGAAGTGAGATGCTGAAAGGCACAATTTCATATTCCTCTTAATAGGCCAGTTTGACCTAAGACATCAATTTGGAGAGTTTATTCTTCTATATTTCTTCCTTAATTACAATAATCAAATTATTTCAGAGTAACAAGACACCAAAGCCTCACTTATCATGATAAGCTACCCTATCCAAATTAAACTTCATTTTTTCTGTCATGATTATTTTCACTTTAAGAAAGCAAACAGCATTATAAAGCACCAAATGACATTACCAAATGACAAGAAATGCATTGTAATCAGCTTCTTGATCCAGAGTTTTTGAAACTAAAAATCTGTCAGTTTCTGCCCCCGATTCCCCCCTGCAACCTTTTTTGGCTCTGTTGGGTTTCTCAGTCAGAGGAATCATAAAGCTACAAATGAAAAATCAGACAGGAGTAGATCTGGAATAAGCTGTGTTTTCTCAGCAATTCAGTAAGAACTCTGGAAATTTTTCCATCCCCTGAAATAAATCACGCCAAACCTATTGCATTGGCACAGTCTACAGAGCTTAACTCTGCCTTCAGTCTCCAGCCAAGCCCTCTACCTGCACACCAACCACTGGGTCGAGACTTTAAGGTTCTGTCAGGTTCATGCCAGCTATTCTGTTCCATTGTCCCTTCTGAATGGCTGAACCCCGCTAAGCTCTCAGAATGCTGGATCTACAACAGGAAGGGCCAGCTGCACTCTGAGACAGAGGGACTAAGGAGCTGTTCTGAAACCATATACCACCCTACGCCCACTGTTGCTCTTAGCTCTAACCCATCATATTATCTTCTTATGTGTTCCCACCAGTGTGAGGTTTGCTAAATTGAATTCATTATTTAAATGTTGGAACTACCTACTATCTAAACTTAATTCTTCATTCGCCTTGCTAGAAGCTATCTAATCTCTAGCACTGGCTGATCTAGTCCCAGAATCTCTGCTATATTTCTCCGCTCTATGACAGAATTCCAGACACAATGGAAGGGAAAATTTATTCTGGTGCATGACTTTATGTGATATACATCATCATAGCAGCAGGTAGCTGCACGGCAGTGAGGTGTGTTTAAGACTCTTCACTACCTACAACTCCATGGAACAGAAAGCAGAGACAGAGCAGGAAGTACTGTCTCTTCCCCTTGGACAATCTCAACTTTCCTGATGCTGCAACTTTTTAACACAGTTCCTCATGTTGTGGTGGCCTCTAAACGTAAAATTATTTTTGTTGCAACTTCATAACTGTAATCCTGTTACCATTATGGATTGTAATGTAAATATCTGTTTTGCAGGATATCTGATATGTGACCCCTTTGAAAGGGTCGTTTGACTCCCAAAGAGGTCACAACCCACAGGTTGAGAATCACTGTTAGCCAGACACCCCTCAACTTTCCAAAGGCTTCACATATTCCCAGAATAGTGACACCAATTTAAGTGTCCAAACAGATGAGCCTGTGGGATAATATTTTATATTTCAAATATAACATCCACCAAGTCTGGACTAGTACCATTTGGGCTGGATTTCCCCCCCAAGAAACCATTCTTAGACTAAGCATCACATTGGGTTTTCTGTCAACTTCACTGATCAAAAAACCTTTACTCAACACTTAATATGTGCAAAATGTATGCTACATAGTTTCTCATTGAGAATTTTGCAAATAAAGGTCAGTAGTATTTCAAAACCATGAGCTGCCTGGGTCACAGTGACTGACTTTTAATTGCCCTCCAGTAGAAACAGCTATCCTCCTCTCTCTAAGAGTAAAACCACACACTTTTTTGGGCATGTGTCTACTACTTAGAAACTTGCATTATTCCCTATAATCCTTTGCAGCTGAAGTGCCCAGGTGCAATTCTGTCCAATGAACTGTGTGTAAGGGGATGGATGCTACAATCCTCTTTCATGATCTAAAAGGAGACCGACCACACTCTTCTTCCTTTCCATTCCTGATATGGTGAAAAGATTCAACTTAAATAAAGATGGACATTTGAAGTAGAATATTGACCAAAACTTTGGTCTTAGGACAATCTCAGGTGGAAGAATTGTCATCATCCCTGGGCTATCTGTTGATCTGGATTGCTGCATAAATAAATTTCTTCCTTGTATAAGCAACATATTTTGTGAAAGAGCTTAGACTATTTCCTACATAATACATCTTCCCAAGTGCATTATTCACTCAGGCATTACACTGGAGCATCATTCTTTAATGATCAGCAAATTTTGTTTATAAGGTCAAAGAGTAAATATTTTTAGTTCTTGCAGACTATAAATGTATTTGCATAACTCTTTTTAAAAGTTTTACAAAGGTAGGACCCCAATGTTAATAATGTTACACCCCATCATTAACTAACCCTTTGCAGCAGTAAGTATAATTTCCCATTTATAAGATAGTATATTTTGTATCTTTAGTTGCTTATATTTGTTTAGGAAGGAAACCTAAACCACTGGATAGGAGGCTTCATTTGAGGATTGCTAGATGAACAAACAGGAAAGAAACGGAGTAACACTGCCTAGTGACATGTTTCTGTCATTGATCTTGATAGGCATGTGTGATGGTTAAAACTGATTGTCAGCTTAACAAGAATAGAATCATCCAGGAGATAGATCTCTAAGCATGTCTGTGAGGAGCGGATAAACTGGGCTAGCTGAGAGGGGAAGAGTCATCCCCATGGGTGTGGCACTGCTCATGCACACATGCCAGGGTCCGACCTAATACAAAATAGGTGAATGAGCAGAACATGGGCATTTTCCCTCTGCTTCCTGGGAGGACGCAGCTCCCGTCAGCCCCTTGTTCCTGCTGCAGCACCCCTTCCTCTCCGTGGCCTGTATCCCTTGAACTGTGAGCCAAAGCAAGGCCTCCCTCTCTTAAGTTGCTTTTATGATCCCCAAGGCATTACAAAGAAGGGGCTGCGACTGTGATGAACCTGAACTTGTGTTTCCTACTACTATGAAATTGGTTTGATGGGGGAGTTTCGAACTTCAGCCCAGAAAATCTCTGGACTGCTGTAGTTGAAGATTAATGTGTTAGCCCTGCTGAAAGTTCAGAAGACCAAAATGCTGGGAGAAATGTGGAAAATGGAAGCCTGGCTCATGAGGTTTTAGAAGGGAACAAGAAAAAATCTATTAAGAAATTGACTACAGACTATTCATGAAATATTCAGCAAAAGATTGTCTATGGCCCCGAGTACTTTAGCATGGCTGAATTCTAGAGCAAAAGGCTAATTTTCTCAGTGAATGAAATCTCAAGACAGGATCTCATTTCAGTACTGTAACCGTTACCGTTCCTGACCTCATCTGTGTCTGCAGTGAGAGAAAGCAAAAAGGAAAACAGATATAAAAATTGCACAGTTTAGTGAAGAAGAGTGTAAGTTTAAAGTTACTGACAAGGCAGTTCAAAAGCAGCTATGATGATGAACAGAGATTATTGAACTATTTGGAACTGATAAGGCAAGATATTATGGCACCATTAAAGGGAAGCCTACAACTCTGCGTGAAACAATACCAAAGACAATTTGCGGGCAAGACCCTAACTATTGGGGGCTATAATGATGAAATTGCTAATTTATTTGGTAAGAGGAAGCATAAACTGAGAATTCCAGCTAAGGCTCTCCTTGCTTCATAATGGTCACCCAGGGAAGAGTTTTCCCAGAGTCAGCCTTGAAGAAACACAGACTCTCGTGGGACTGTGATTCAAGGTGGCAGGCTTCCCAGTAAGCTGAGAGCAGACCTTGACATCAGTTTTCTCATGGTACTAGTTTACAGGTATGAATTTGCAAGGCTGATGGAACTGTGGAATCTTGTGCCAAGGTTGAAGAAAAGCAATTAGGGGAGCAATGGGTTGGATTCTTTGATGAGATCTTAGGAGACCAATGCTTGAAGCTGTAAAGGTGAAGTTTAAGTTGCAATGGAGACCCCAGAAAGTTGAAGATTCCGGGATCATGGAAGTACAAGCATGAAGTAGAGTCACAAAAACAAAGTGGGGGTGGCTAAAAGGGAGGCACAGTTTGGTGTTTGGTTTACTGGGCCTCTAGGAGTGTAGCCTAGAATCAGATTCCTGAGGAAGAGAAGATTGGAGTGTCGTGTACTGATTGTTCTGCACATCATGCAGGCACCGGAAGAGGACATCAAGCACATCTCTAGAGCCTCTTTATGGGACAACCATGAAGGACACTGGCCGAGTAAAGACACTTTACAGTGGCTATATCTTTGGAAAATACACATAGTCACACATCTTTTGTGAAAGGAGAAAGGGATTAATGAGTGGCTCTGATATTGATTCACAAGCAATATCTACTGGAGTCCAGTTTTGGATGAGGGCAGGGTCTGAGGATGGGTAGATGTAAGAGCAGTGATGGAGAAATCAGACACAGAACACCTCTGAGTTTCACTTTACAAGACATGGACAGATAGGAAGCATATCTTGGTATGGCTTTTCCTATTTCAACAACCTGCATCTCTTACAGGCTTCATTTCATTTTATCATATACTTTAATCATTGTTTACAAATTCTTTTCATGATACATACATTTTTTAAAGTTTCTAGAATCTTTTGTGATTACAAAAGCATATCAAATTTGATAAGACCTAAAACCTAGCATTATGATAAAATCAATTCTTTTAACTTAATATCCTTTTCCTTAAATTTGGTATCATAAACCCTTGCAGTTATAGAAAAACTAGACAGGATGTCTCTGTTTAAGTTTGACTAAGTTAATAGATCAGAAGTTACTTCCTCCTCCCTTTATATCAAGCTTCTGTATTCTATTGATCTACTATAATGAATGTCTGATCGTTCTATTAAAACCTAATTCATCAGTCCCGTGTTCAAATTCTTTCTTTTATACCTGACGTAGGACCACCACCCTCCCCCTTGACCTCTGACTTCGCTCTTCTCTTTATTCCTCCTACAGTCATAGAAGTTCTGATTGGACAAGTCTGCTCAGGAAGCCAGGGAGTTCACTGAGCCAAATGTTTCTCTTTGTGTCTCTGTCATGAACTCCTGTTTCAATATGGTCTCTATCATTATTGCAATCCTGCAAAGGGTAGAAGAACATCAAGATTCCTAAAACAGTTTACTTTGCCTTCAGGAGGTAACAAGTCTTGTCATTAATTTTATAAACAAGAACCTTTTCCTTGTCCATGCTAATTCCATGTTTCTGGGGCAGAACACAAAAACTTAATGATTCAGTTATAGTTTGTCAGCTTCTAAAATTTCCCTAAGAGTTTCCTTCTTTAATGATTTTTATTCCGGATCTTATGTTTTATGTTTACTAATACCACTTAATAGTAAGTTCCACAGAGGACTCAGCTTCTTGTACAGCTAATTCTCCCAGGGAATTACCATAATTTTTATTCTTATTAACATTAGCTTTTATAAAAATTGTTACATTGTACCAGTCCTAGCCTTCAGTAAGGGGCCCTTAACAGCACTGAGTTCAAACATTAAACATGTCAAAGACACAGGCAAGAGTTGTGTAGCAACTTCCAATAAGGGCAGGAAAGGGTCAGTCTAAGTCATCTGGGCACTGTGATCTTTGTCAAGCAGTGCTTTCAAGACATCAGCATATATCTACCAGTTTTGCTGGATTGTTGGGGCTTAAAACGGAGAATGTTTGGAAAATTAGTAATAAATATACTTGAGGAAAGACCCATGGACAGACCTCTCCTAAAAGGCAAGATATGATACTTGTATCTCCTGTAATGTTCATCAAAAGATACTTCAGTGGAAGAGAAGTGTTTTCCACAAGGCTATGTATGCTTTTAACTAGCGTCCGTGATACGATGCTGTTTCTTCTATATTCAGGATTTATGGATCCAGAAGTGAAAGGCTGGAAATGGGAACAATACTGGTGACCATTAACCCTAGTGACCCACTGAAAAAGTTTTCCTTTCTGTTCCCATGACCTTGTACTCTGCTGACCTACAAATTTTGGTTTCAAAGGAGGAATGTTCCTTCCAGAAAGCACAACACTCACTCCATCCAACAGAAAATTAAGACTTCCTTGTGGCCACTTTGGGCTCCTGATACCTTCGAGTCAATGGGATAAGAAGGAACAGTTCTAGGATATGTGACTAATTCAGATCATTATGAGGAAAAGACTGCTTCTCCAGTCTGGGGTGCAGGAGATCCTTAATGGTGTCTCTTGGTTGTTGCAGAATATTCCTTTATACTGTTTGAAGATGCGTCACTGTGGCTGGTTTAATAAAGAGCTGATTGGCCAATAGCTAGGCAGGAAGAGGCTAGGTGGGACTTTGGGGGACAGAGAGGACTCTGGGAAGAAGAAGGTGGAGTCTCCAGGCAGACAGGTAGGAAGCAGCATGAGCATATGGAGAGATGAGAAAACAAGTCACATGGCAGAATGTAGATTGAAATAAATGGGTTAATGTAAGTTATAAGAGCTAGTGGAACAAGCCTAAGCTAAGACTGAGCTTTCATAATTAATAATAAGTCTACATGTGGTTCTTTGGAAACTGGTAGTACAGAGAAAGACTTGTTACACTGGGCATTGCCATGCTCTGTCATTATGATCAAGAACCCAATCCAGTCAGGATGATAAATGGCCAGGCCCTCAGAAATGAAAGTACGGATCATCCCTTCAGGTAAAGAGCTAAGAGCCACTGAAGTGCTTGCTGGGGGTGGAGGAAATGCAGAATGGGAATAGAGAATGTGGTTACAAATACCAGTCAAGCCCAGGACCATTTACAGCAATAAGGATTGCAATTGACATTAGTGTTTCTGTCCTATTTTCTTACTAATGTATTTGTGTACACAATTTACAATTATTTGTTATTTCTTTCATATCATGTGATGAATTAATAATTGAGACAATATCAATGAAAATATTGATATTAAGTGTTGGAAATCTACATTGTCATATTTAAGTTATGGGACATTAAAATACTGCTCCACAAGGGACTTTGATACCCAAAACTCTCTGGAGTGTGGAAGGTTATATTTCAAACTCCAGATGCTGACCACTGGAGTTATGAGATCTGTTATTTTCCCTGCTAAAATTTGGTTTGGCTTTGACGTATTGTTTGTCCTGATCCTGTCCTTCCTTTATGAAAGAAGACTATCTCTGCTCTAAGGTATGGGGGCTTAGTAAAGTTGTAAAGCATAGTAGCTCAACTTTAAGAAATTTTGAAGTTTTAAAGACTTCACATTATGAAATAAACATGAGAGTCTAGGACCAAAGAGTATAAGGTTATGATTTTCTAGAGATTTTTCTGTTTATCAAGTTGACAGTAGGGAGTGATAAGGTTAGCTTTGTCAACTTGACCCAACTGAGATTCACGTGGGAAGAGAGCTGTAGTGACTGTCTACATGGGCTGGTCTGTGGGCACATCTGCGGTGCCCAGTTTGCATATTTTCACTGTGGTAAAATACTGACAAAAACCAGATCAGGGAGGAAAGGGCTTGTTTAATGTCTACATCCAGATCACAATTCATCCTTGAGGGATGCCAAAGCTGAGGCAGGAAGCACTGAGGACAGCCACTTACTGGCTTGCTTTCCATGACTTGCTCTCAGGCTGCCTTCTCACAGGACTCAGGGTTTTCAGCCCAGGGAGCTTACTACCTGTAATGGACTGGGCCCTTGAACTTCAACCATTCATCAAGAAAATGCTCCCACAGATATGCTCACGAGCCAATATAATTGAGGCAATTCCTCAGCTGAGGTTCTCCTCTCCTCCAGTGTCCCTAGTTTGGGCCAAGATACCAAAGCTAACCATCCCGGTAGAGTGTTGCCTTCATTGATGTGGAAAACACACCCTCACTGTGGGCAGCACCTTTTGATGGTGGCCCAGATAAAGGGACTTGGAAGAAGGAAAGCTTTCCTCTCTGCTCCCTTGGCCCTCGCTCTCCCTGGTGAGTTCATCTTCCCTGTTGGTGTTGTTGCTGCTGATTCCTTTACTGATATTAGGACCGGACCCTTAGGGTGTCCAGTGTGGACTGAAGATGAGCAACTCTCCATGATTCTCTCTGGCCATCAGGCCAGATTCTTACTGCAGAAGTACACAGCCCACAGACTGAGCAAATACTTGGTTCTCAGTCTCTCTGTTGTCAAACAGGCCTTGTCAGGCCACGGCCCTACTCTGTAAGGCAGTCTAATAAATCCTAAATCATCTTTTAATGTATAGTCTTTCTATCAGTTTTAGACCATGTAGAGAATGCTTACAAATACAACATGTAATGCATGCAAAAAATTTACCATAATGTTTTACACACACACTCAAACACACACATGCTTGCATGCATACATACATGCATGCACATAGACCTAAACACTCCATTCTTCGCCCTTGAAGATAATAATGGGTGAGACTGCATAGAAAACATAAATTAACTAACAGAACTTGGTCTTTTATAAGGTAAGCATGTTTCTAGAAGAAATGAACAAGAGAGAAAGTAGAAAACCCATCCTCAAGTTGTTAGTGTGATTTGAGTATTATTTCAGAAACCTATAAACTCACAGAAAAGGCAATGACTCCTAACTAAATGACCAGACTCACCTTCCAGAACTCAGAGTAAGCACTGAGCTCTGCCCCCCCTTGCTCTGCCGGTGCTGGGACACCTGTAAGCTGACGTGCTCAGAAAGTGCAGAACATTCAGCAAAAATTGCTTATCTGCCCTTCTCTTTGTGAGTTTTGCTTTCTATGATTGGAGTTTTAAAACTTTTTTTTATTTGTTTGTTTGGCTTGGGTTTTGGGGGGGTTTGTTTGTTTGTTTGCTTTTCAAGACATGGTTTCTCTGTATGGCTTGGGAGCCTGTCCTATAACTGGCTCTGTAGATCAAACAGACTTCGAACTCACATAGACTAGCCTGCCTCTGACTCAGTCACTCAAGGTTCTACAAAGAGACTACTGAAAATATCTTTACTACATTTTATATTCCTAAAAACAGAAAATGACTGTGTATTACGATAATCCTGAAATTATACTGTAATTGGTTTTTCTTTTATTTTGTTTTTTTTTT
>LOJH01005511.1:0-10795 GCA_001685095.1 Ellobius talpinus | reverse complement strand
GACCAGGCTGGTCTCGAACTCACAGAGATCCACCTGCCTCTGCCTCCCAAGTGTGTAATTGGCATTTAACTTCTGCTATCCCATATTCTTGACAGCTTTCTTCCTTTTGTTTGGGCCACAGATGTGACAGTTTACTGTGCTCTGTCACTATTTCTCAGTGCAGTTCTGTGCTCTGACCTATCTTTCTAGTTAATGTCCATTTGCTTTATGTCAGTTTTCCATCTTCAGAAAGACTGGCTTTAATCTTCTTGAGGTGAGAACTATATACTACACTTTCTCCTACCAGGATAAATGCCAGTGCTTATAACCCAGGACAGAAGAAAAGATCCAATAGATACTTATTGAATGGAATCAAGTTGATTTTTCTTTCCAAGATTTAGTTGGTAAGACAGCATGCCTACCTTCACTAGATGATAATAAGTCACTCCCCTCTCTCCGAATTCTCCACTGGACCAAGGTTAACAGCTATGGATGCATGTATAGCTTCAGGCAATACCTGTAATCTTGAAGGCAAGCATAATTTATCCTGCACAAAGGTTTACAGAGACGCCCTGGGAGGCATAACCCATGCTAATTACTAGGCTCGAATATCTCATTAGTCCAGGCCAGGAAAATTGTTAGGATGTAAAATTCTTTTGAAACATTAATATCTGAGTTGAGATTAAAGCATGCTGCTTTCTGCTATCCTAGCATTTCAGATCTGAACCATATACCAAGCCGCAAACTTCCTTGTCTCATGTTCCTCTTATGCAGAGTCTTTCCCTCCCAGGATCTGGAAGATGAAGTGGAAAGTACTACTTCACTGCTAACTGCAGATTAATTCTGCATGGCAGAGATAGTATGAACAATTTAATCTCTATTTTTAAATTAGGAACTTGGCCCACATATCAATACTCTTATTAATACCCAACAATTTATTCACATCTTCCCTTACTTCCATGACATCCCTCTGTTATCTGTATGATCTCACATTCGCTCTTTAGACACAGACGTTAGCATTGCTTTCATTCTTATTGAATGTGTACGTTGAGGGATGATTCATATATGTTCTTGTAAACAAAACTTAGGCTGTGGTCAACCTTCATTGATAAATGTGGCTGGATAAATGTACCATTAGTAGATCGGATTTTAGAACCTTGGTCTGCATTGTTACTTGCTGCAACATTAGTTGCAGGCCCTCGGGAGAACCAGCCTTCTATAGCATTCTGCGGCTAATCTAAATCAAGAATATTCTGGTTTAATGTGTCGCGTAGTCTGAACTCTGAAGTACTTGGCACCTTGGTAGGTAGGAAAGACATTTAGAAAGGTGGGGTTCCCTATTGAGCTGTCAGTTAGGTACTGAAGGAACAGTTCGGTATCTAATAGCCAGGGAGGTGAAGGGGAATTCAGGCTTATGGCAGTTGGGAAGCCAGGGCAGAAGCAATAGTGTGTGCAAGGCATGGAGGTACAAAGAAAGACGGCATGTTCACAGGCCTACAGCTCCTCAGATTGCTTGAACATACGCTATGTGGGAAGGATAGAGTGGGGGAGTGGAAGGAGTCTAGACAGGTGGTTAGGAATAGATCACAGTTCTGAGAGCAGCCTTTGCAGAGACACTGTGTTACATAGGGAGATGCAGGGCTGAAAGGAAATTAAAACAGAAACTCAGTCACGTGAACTGGGCAAACAGAATAGAACATAAGGAGTAGCTATGACTCAGCCGGCATGTGGCACCACGGGGCTTTTCTTAGGAAACCAGACATCAGTAACTCAGTGAATTACAATCAGTTCTGTTACTAGGGACCCGATCCTCTGTGTTCCCTGTCCTGGTCAGAAGTGGCTCAGGGACTGGGAATGGTTGCCTTAGGAAGAAATACCCAAGAACCTGCTGACACAGGCCACCAAATACAGCTTAGCATGCAGGGGAAACATTATCAAGCTGCCCACTGAAGACCATAAGAACACCTTCTCTTTAAAAGCACCCTTATGAGAGACGACACTTCTGCCCCAAGTCCCATTCATTTCTAAGAGCAACAGTGAAACCTGACATTCTCCCAACAGATCTGTAGGAATAAAAGGGGTGTTACTCGGAGTTTCTATTGCTTCAATGGAACACCATGACTAAAAGTCAAGCTGGGGTGCGGGAGGATTTATTCAGCTTACACTTCCACAATGCTGTTCACTGCCTAAGGAAGTCAGGACAGAAACTCAAACAGGGCAAGAATATAGAGGCAGGAGTTGATGCAGAGACCATGGAGGGTGCTGCTTACTGGCTTGTGTCCCATGGCTTGCTCAGCCTGCTTTCTTATAGAACCCAGGAACACCTGTCCAGGGATGACACCACCCACAATGGGCTGGGCCCTCCCTTCCCCATTGATCACTAATTGAGAAAATGCCTTAAAGCTGGATCTCATGGAGGTATTTTCTTAGCTGAGGCTCCTTTCTCCCTTGTGTGAAGTTGACACACAAACCAATCAGTACCAGAAGACTTAGAAGTCCTGGAGGATGAGGAAAAACTAGGGTGTCCATGGCAGTGGAGTACAATAGCAAAATCTGTTGGAAAGGTGGGACTTGAACCAGGGCATGACCGAAGCTATGCACGAGACTGCCCCAAATTCAAAGCATGCTTGGAGATGCTAGTGGTACTCACATGCGTTTGAGGACAATGACTTTGTGGTGCTGAGGCTGAGGTGTGTGTGTTGAGGAAGCAGGCGCTAACACTATTCTGCACTGAAAACCTGGCTATATTCCACCAGGTCTGGAATGAGCATTTTTAGAAAGGTCAAGAGCTGAGGAAGCAAGACGACACAGAGGGAAGCAGAATGTCTAATCCAAGAGCCTTGATGATGATGTGTGCTGTTGTCCTGATGATCAGAGGCCACTGCTGCCACAAATCCTGTCACATTTTGTTCCCACTGAACCCATACAAACTAGGAAGTCAGTCATACCATACGGTGAGGGTTCTACATGCAGTCGCTGTATGAATAGCAAGGGTCACCATTGACTGAATGCTTAGCATGGGAGCAGTTTTCCAGCTCTCTTTGCAGCAGCTGAGTACATATTACTAGCATCTTTGTTTTTTGGAGAGCTGTAAGATTTTTGACTCTATGTCAGAAGTCCGCAACTTCAGTTCTACTGACATTTTGGACCAGGTAGTCAGTCATCTGGTGTGAAGGGCTATGTTCCTGTTGAGGACGTTATCAGCATCTTGGCCACAGATAAGACCATACCTCTAAGGGTGACAATCTCAAATATCTCCATAAACTCCCCCGTGTTCCTTGGAGACACAATTGCAGCATTCAGAGAAGCACTGCCTGAGCTTGCCAGGGTACAAGCCTTGATGGTTCACTCCAAATCCTTCACTTAGTCTTGACTTTACAGCTGCCAAATGAGCATGTGACAGCCAGGATTCCACACAGGCTGACTATGAGCCAGGTAGCATGCTGAGAACACGTGGCATCATCTCATCTAGGTGTCAGTAGAGCTGAGCATGGGGATAGCTTCCTCTGAGACCAAATCTGTAGGAAAATGATTTATAGGTCCCTCTATTTAAAAAAAAGTTGGTTCAAGTCTATCAACTACATTTCCAAAATTTTGCAGTTCTCGGAATGACACCTTAGCTTCCTGCTTGCTAAGGCCCTATGTCTCTGTCCCATTTTTGGTATTAGTAATCAATGTTCCTTACAGACAAAAACAAAAATGTCTATATTAAGTCAGTAATGGTTTCCATGTGAAATTACTATAATATCCCCAAATGTTCTTAAAGTAGAGACAAAATCACTGAAGAACAGCATCCTAAAAATAGGAAGTTAAACAAGATGGTGTCCATGAAACTTACACAGGGCGCTGTTCCACACGTTTCTAGGGAGCTTGTGCTCTTTGCTGACAATGTGAGCAAGGCAAACAACAGCCCACCCCAGTCACTCTGTCATGTGTGTGGTATTGTGATGAGAACCTGTATCTTGTGCATGTGAAGCTACAGTGCCACGAAGCTTTAATCCCAGCCTTGTTTACTAATTAGAGACCTAGTATCATTAAGTTGCCCAGGCTAGCCCTAAACATGGGAGCCTCTTGCTTGAGCTTCCTGAATATATAGGAGTACAGGCCTGTGCCACTAGCACAGTCTCCCTTGTCCATGAGGTCTCACTTCAAATCCTGCTAGCTTTTAGAATTTAGATGATGAAGCATCAAACCCTCACTTCCAAAGGTGGTAACACCCTAGGAAACATGGTACCAGAATTTTTATGGTGGTGTTTCCCAAAGCACCAAGTTGATGTCTGAAATTATATCAGAGGGAACACCCCTCACAGGTGAGTGAAGTTGTGTACATTGCTGACTATATTAAGAAAAACTAGTTATTTCTCGTGTATTTAAAAACTGTACAAAAATGACAAAAATGATTTTTATGAGAGAGATGGCTCAGAGGCAAAGGTACCTGTCACTGAGTCTGATATGACTTTGATCCCAAAACACACATGGTGGAAGAAGAGAACCAACTCCTACAAGCTGTTCTCTGACATCCATGCCTACACACACAGATTAATGAAATTGAAATTTTTAAATTTTTAAATTTTTAAATTAAATATGTAAGAATCAATCTTTTACAACCTAAATGCAGTTACGCTGTGAGTAATCACTTGTCTTTTTTATTTTAGCTGATACTTTGAAATATATTATATTTATGGAGTCACATGGAAATGTTTAATGTTTTACAGTGGTCAAATTGGGGTAAATGTATCTGACTACTAAAAGTAAGCATTTCTTTATGGGAAAGTCATTCAAAACCCTTTCTTGTTGTTGTGTAAAATGCAAATACAGTGCATTATGACTTCCTATAGATACTTTACTGTGCATGGCATGTGATGTACACATGAGCACTGGTACAGCCTGAATTTCCATGCCAGTTCTGTCACTTTCTAGCTTAAATAACTGAACATCTTTGAAACTTGGTTGCTTTCATTCCCACCTGTAAGCTGGAAATAATAAAAGGGCATAGGACCTCTGTCAAGACTGTATGTATATAAAATGCTTGGAGCATGGAGAATACTCAATTAATACATTATACATATCTACATGCTAGAACACATACACACATTGATGATCTGTATTTGAAATGGTATTCTAAGGCAGTGAGAATGTAAATAAATAGCCAAATCCTGGCATCAGGTAATAAAACAGGTGTACAGCACTTTCAGCAGAGCTGAAGACTTACATTTTTATTATATTTTATAATGGACAGAAAAATGACAAAGAGTGTAGGGAAAGTCACTTCGGCCTGTCATTATGAGAGTGAAACAGCCACCACTGTATCCAGTTCATCAACTGAGTGGGAACCTGTCAAACTATGGCATTTTCTTTGCCATTTGGAGCAAGGCTTCACCATCTGAGATGGAGGAGGACCTGACGGCTGCAAGATAGCAATTCCAAGTGTGATAAGAGCTTAATTCGGTGCTCTCCCACACTCCCCATACGCCCGGGAGTGAATTTGTAGTACACCATTTCCTCTTCTCATTATGGTCTTCGTAAAAATTTTTCATTCATTAAACCATCTGTGAAGGACTACTCTCCACCGTTGCATTAATTATGCTTTTACAGACTATTTATATTTGTCTTTAGTAACCTTAGAAACCCCAAATGAATATTTTAAGGAAAATGAAAGCATCAGATTCTCTATAGAAGAAAACAGTCTCTCTGTATGCTTTCCTGTTTCAATGACAGAAGTAAGGCCAAACAAAAATGATGCTTATACAAAGACGATGTTTAATGTTAATTGTCCACTTGACAGAACCTGTCAAGTGGGCCTGGGCACGCCTATGAGGGGTTATCTTGATTGAGCTAATTATGTGGGTGGGACCATATCCCTGACAATGGTATCCTGGGTGGCATAAAACAAAGCAGGCAAGCTGAGTACAGGTGTGCATTCGCCGCCCTCTGCTTGCTCCCAGTGATGTGCTGTGATGTGAGCATCTGCCTTCAGCCCCTGCTGCCTCAGCTTCCCCATCATGATGGCCTGAGCATAGACCTGTGAGCCAGAATAGCTCCTGTCTCTCTTAAGCTTCGTTGTTGGAATAGTTTATCACAGACAACCACTAGCGTATCCACAAAGCTCTAAAAGGTTTTCACAATGGCAGTACTGAAAAGGAAATTAAATCTTCTTGTCATGCTGTCCTGGACACTTTTATATCAGCCTGACACTAGCTAGAGTCATTAGAGAGAAGGGAGCCTCAATTGAGAAGATGCCCCAATGGGATCAGGCTGTAGGTAAGGCTATAAGGTATTTTCTTATTTAGCAATTGGTTGAGGAGAGCTTAGCTATCCCATTGTGGTGGTGCCATCTCTGGTCCAGCAGTCCTGCATTCTATATAAAAAAAAAAGAGGACTAAGCAAGTCGTGGCCTACCAGCAAAGTTTCAGCACGTCTATCTCCTGTGGTTCCATGGCATCTCTCTGACTCCGCCCTCTTTCTCCCAGCATACAGCCTAGCTTTTCCTGCCTAGTTCTGTTCTGTCCTTGCCATAGGCTCAAAGCAGTTCTTTATTCATTAACCAATAAAAGCAACACACAGACAGAAGGACCTCCCACACCATGAAAGCATATGTCAAATTAACCCCTTCCTTCCCAAGCTGTTTTGTTCATGGTGTTTCATTGCAGCAATAGAAACTGTCACTAAGATACACACCAATAAGAGTATTTGGCTCCATCTAACACAGCTCTTCTGCATATGGTCTTTGGGACACCATTTAACCCAGACTTTTCCAGATCTTTTAATGCCAATGGCACACATTTAAAGGATATACGTTTTATTCCAAATCACTCTCCTTCACCAGCACCAAGTCACATTTGAGATATTTCCATATCTCTTTGTAATACTGCACATCTGCCTTGAATGTCCTTCCTTATGTCATTGGCTCAACAAGCCAGCACCTAAAATCTTCCCAAGTTCCAGCTCCACCAAAGACTTTTGAAGGGCTTGTCAAGTTGATAGTGATTCTCCACAATGAAACCTCTTGCTTGAGAATGCACAAATGTGTGTAGAATCTGGTAGCCCAGAGCCCATTGCATTGCCAGTGACCTACCATGTTCTCGGTCTTCTTCACTACAACATAAGTTCCTACAAAAGTACTCAGGCACTATTTACCTAATTTATTCTATAATTGATATGACTTGAGAGGTGGTTGCTTAGGAATAGCCCCCTTTATTGAGAACTGACTTGGTAGCATGGTTTTCCGTTGTCCTTGAGGATGTTTTTAACTTCATTCCGTAACAGCTCCATGATATGTTGACAAATGGCCAAAATTTACATTTGTAGTCACCATAGGCCACCTCCCAATAATAAATATACAAAATTAAGAAACAACCGATGAATAAAATATATGATAGTCACCACCCATGAACTCTCTCTCTCTCTTTGTTTCTACTATGGTTTCAATCCCTGCTGTCCTGTCTCTGGCTGCTGCAATGGTCTTCCGGAATCTCTGACGTCAAATCCATTCACTGGGTTACTAAAGTCCAAACACATTAATGCATTCCCAAGAGTCTGAAGCTTACAGCCTACCTACAGAGGTCATCCTATGATTTTCTACAATAGTAATTTAAAGAGTATTAGTATTAATGAACTCTAGAACATTCAGAAATCTGCCTTCTCACAGAGGACTGTCATAAAATTTCCCATGTGCCTTTGCTTTCCTGTCAGTAACTTTGCCAACTGTTTAATTGTCAAACATCATGCAAAAACAGCCTCATAAACAACACATAAGCAATAGCCTGGTTCAGAGATGGCAAGTTACAGCATGAATGCAGGGAGAACATCTTCCTGTATTTACATCAAAGTAGAGTTAGAATGCAGTTACCTGACAGAAAAGGAATTGGGCTTGGAAAAGTGTATATGATAGATACTGTAAGTAAATAATAAAGCAAAATAGGGGTTTTCAACAAAACAGGAGCTATCAAGTGAAAGTACTGCTTTTAGTTTGTATTGACAGACTTGTATTTCAATTATAAACCTATTTCTACTTAAAAGCAGTGTAAGTATTATTAGTCCAGAAAAATTGCAATGTGTTTAAATAAATTCAACAAACAATGTAATACAATCAATTTAGGTATATAATCAAGTCAGCAAAACTTCGTTCCAGACCTATTTATAATTCTAATAATCATGAGGCTAAGACAGGAGGGTTGTAAGCTCGAGGTCAGTCTGGGCCACCCAGGGAGATACCGTATCAAAAAATTATAAAGTATATAAAATGTGTGTATACACATATGTACACACAAGCATTTCGTGTATTGAACTTTTTTACAGTAGTAGACTTTTGCCCATAACTGGGAAGCAAAAGTTCAGGGTCCCAGAGTAGCTGCAACATGCATATCTATTGCTCTTAAGCTGTCTTATACTTTCTTGTCCAAGGTTTTTATTTTCTTTTCCTAAATGGCATCATAAAATACTGCATAAATCTCAAATAAGCAATAAAACACAGAATTTTTTTAAACAAAACTCTAACTTACAGTAAAATACACTATGATTAAGTGAAAATAGCACATGCAGCAACTCATCTTATTTGCTGCTTTTCCAATGAAGACTAGGTCAAGTGCACGGGAAAGGGTCTGTGTTAATAAGCTGAAGTTGTGTTTTACTACGGCCCAAGTTTAAGGAACTAAAATGCAGTCTCACAAATCAGTACAGCAAGCAGACCCCTGGCCCCGATAGTTTGTTTAAGTTCTGAAAATAATGTGGCATGATGACCAACTGGGGGAGAACCATGATAATTTTTATTAAAATTCAGCAGCTTAAAGGCTCAACAGACTAATGTACACTGGGGCACTGGGCAGAGCCTCAGAAATCCATGCACTATGAGTACAACAGGAGGAAATGGGCCGATAACTGGCAGGCTGTGTGGTATGACATTTCAAAATCACTACACTCTACTTGGTTACCGGACATAATTGATCTTGTCTGAGTGTTCCCTGTGGTCTCTTCTACATTCCTCACTTCTGTATCATATGCTCTATCTCCAGCTTCTATGAGCAAATCATTAATGCCACATGCCTTCAAGAATCTGACTAGAAATCCTATCCTCACTTCCCTTTCCAGCAGAATAGTCCAGAGTTCATGTCTCAGCTGTAATGCAGCAATGGCCATCAGGCTTCTCCATTCTGGAAACTATACTACTACGCAAAACACAGAGAGCAACCATTTTTAGACAGCACATGCCTGTGAATTTTGAAAGAACTCTGACTTTCATGCACAGGGAGGTACATGGAGCCAAAGAGAGAGAAGTCTTTGCTGGACAGACACAAGGGATAGATGTGCAGAAGCAGGGACTCAGAAGTCTGTACAGAATTCCACACGAACTCCATGAATTTCCCAAGTTCAGCTAATGACAAAGCTGTATGAGGAGACAGGGTAAGGTTACTTAATTGGCAGTGAGCAGCCTCTAGGGCAGTGGTTCTCAACCTTCCTAATGCTGCAATGCTTTAATATCACATGCCATGGTGACCCTCAATCATAAAATTATTTCATGACTACTCCAGAATTGTAATTTTGCTACTGTTATGAATTGTAATGTAATTATTTGTGTTTTCTGGTGGTCTTAGGAGACCCCCGTGAAAAGATCACCTGATACCACAAAAGGGATGCAACTCACAGGGTGAGAAGCACTGTATAGGGGGTATTAGTTGAACAGGAAGATTCCAGAGGACACATAGGTCTGAGAGATTTAAGATTATAACCATTGATAATATAACCATGATCTCCCTCACAAAATCCCAGGAAGACCTTGTCGTCAGACAGCCAGGAGTATGGCTACTCCAAGCCTTCCATCCTCCTTGATGACTCTAAAACCAAGCCCGAGCAGAAAAAAAAATGACATTATCTCAGGGAATTTACTGCCTATCCAGAAAAAAAAGGCTCAGAGCTCTTTAAACCAAGGTAGCAAAAATCTAACAGAATGCAAATGGCACACAATAACTAGAGCAACCTTGGGGTGGGACGTGGGAGAGAAAGAGAGAGGGAGGGAGGGAGGGAGAAGGATTTGGTTAATTGAAGAAATATGAGACCTGTTTTTAAGGTTTATTTATTCACCAGGGCAGTGCTGGGATAGTTCAGTAAGATAGGAACAAAATCATCTTTAGACAGTCAAAAGATATTGATGGGAACACCTGAGAATGTCATTATGCAAAGAGGCTTAAAAATAATTCATGTTCAAAAATCAAATATCTATATACAACAAAAAATATCTTAAATTTCATCTCATTTTGCAAGAAAATACATAAAATTGCATTACAGGCTTCACTATAAAAGATAAGAACCTTGAATTTTCTAGATAATACATTTGAGAACTTGGGATACGCAGCTATTTATTTGGTAGTACGCAGAAAGTACCAGCTCTAATATAAAAACAGACAAATTGGATTTCATTAAAATGAAAAGCACCTATTCATCAAGAGAAAATAGAGGCAGAATTGGATAATGCACACAAAACCAAAGAATGTCTAAGATTGTCAGGAGCCACCAGAAGCTAGGAAAAGGCTGAAAGACTTGTTCAGAGTGATTGATCATTCTCAATACCTTGACTTCAGACATCTGTCCCTCAGAAGAGTGAGTGAGAGTCAGTCTGTTGTTTTCAGTTACTAAGCATAAGATAATCTGCTATAGTGGCTCAAGAAGCTAACTTGATTAACTTCTGTTTGTCAAAAAAAACTTCATTAAGAAGATAAATGAACTTCTCTCTCCCCCTCTCCCCTTACCCCCACCCCACTCCCACCCCAGGGGAGGATGGGGAGAGCTTTGGGGGTTGGAATGGTTGGAATAGAGGAAGGAT
>LOJH01005509.1:16703-40595 GCA_001685095.1 Ellobius talpinus | reverse complement strand
GGGGGGGGAGGCTGTCTGATGGATGCAGAGATGGTGTTTGAGTACAGGCTCTGAGAAAAACAAGCATGAGCCAAATGGATATCTGGGAAAGTTCTAGAATGGCAAGTACAAATCAGGGTGGGCTTCAGGTAGCTGAGGAGCAGTGAGGAGGTCAGAGGGACTGCAACAGAGAGTCAGAGTGGGGGACCTCGCAATGGTTAAAGCACTTGCCGTGTAAGCCAAAGAACAGGAGTTTGGATCCCAGAACCCATGGAAACGCTGGATGGGTGTGGCAGTTCACTGCTCATTCCTACCACAGAAGGCAGAGATAGAGCAAGCTGGTTAGCTAGACAGGCAAGCTCTCTGCCTTAAAGGATAAGGTGCAAGAACAACCAAGGTAGCCACCCCTTTATCAACCTTGGGCTTACATATGCACATGCACACACATTCATGTGCTTCTCCCACATATATGTAAACGTGCATATATATATACATACATACATACATACATACATGCATACACACATGAACCCTTGAAAATAAGAAGAAAGAAAAAGAAGTAAGGAAATGCAGGGCTGCAGAGAGGGTGTTCAGGCCCAATAAGGTCACATCAGTTGTGAGCAGTTGTGGATCTTGCTAAGAGAGCAGCCAGACCCTCCCAGGCCCTCCTGTCACCTACCCCTAGACAGCCATCACTTCTAGAGACAGTCCTTGCTAATAACACTCCTGCACCTGCCACTTATGTAGATAGCCATTCCCCTGCCATGGCCTCTCTCCAAATAAGTTCCTGCTTGCCTGGGCGGTGTCTCTCCCCAGCAAGCTCCCCACATTGCAGCCACATTAGATCATGCAGGGTTCAGGGTTCCTTCCCAAGTGTCTGAGACAAACTGTGAATGTATTGATAAGGTCAGATAAGGGGCTGGCTTCCTAGGATGGAGACTGTGGACTCTGGATGTGAGGTCTAAGCTTCCTGGAAGATGGGCTGTCATTTTTGTGTGTGGCAGAAATGTGGCATAGAGGGTGTCCTGAAGCTCTTTGTCCCACCTCTAAGTCTCAGCCTTGTGCCAGCTCCCTCAATGACTTCCCTAGAGATGCCAGCTTCATTTGTGCTTCTTCCCCATGCCATCTGAGAGCAGACAGTGGTTCTGACCAGATACAAACTGCTGTTGCCTTGCTCTCTTTAGAGACCCTCACGCTACTGCACGAGTCTCTTCCTCCAGGCAGCTAGCCCTACCAGTTACAACCTCTTGATTTCCCCAAGCATCATCTTGGCTTTCATTGGGAAAATGAAATTAAACTTCACAAAGAAACTATAACAGCTCTTTGGACTATGTTGAAAATGGAGAGTGAGGTTCTTGCTGTGGATACAGGTGGGCACTTTGGCATAAATTAGGGAACCTTCTAGGGGAAGACAGGAAGTCCTGAGTGGAGGGCTCAGGGCAAAGGTATCAGTTCCTGTGAGGCTGCTAGGTGTCTGGGTGGCTTTGAGTGTCTCTGAACTTGACTCGTCCCCCAAGTTTATGGGTTGTGGACAATCTTAAAATCCATCCTAAATTCAAAAGTTTTCAGAACAGAAGTGCAAAGATCCAAGAAGTCAGGATCAGAGTGGCTTGCCTGAAATGCCTTGGGCATTCTGAAATTGCCCGTGGGGTGGTCTCTGCGGGTCAGAGGTGCAGAGGAACTGACAAACTGGGGTTTTTGTATCAATTGGTCTGGTAACACTGTGACCCAAGGCAGGTACTGCTGCCTCAAAGAGCCCATTTCCTCTTCATCTGTACATTGGGAGCTATAATCTGTTGCTGGTAACTGAGGTCATCATTAGAATCAGATAAGCAGGAAAACGTCACAGCATGAACATGTTCGAGTTGTAGAGATTGTTATTTTTATCATTTTCCGGCGTACCTTTTCCCTAGGCATACCACTTGGCTGTCTAATGTAGAAATATGCTGAGTTCAGAGACCAAACACGTCAACTTGCTCCCATAGGGAAGAAGGGACAGGGCTTCCATGCAGAAAGAAGAGCCTTCTGGGCACTTGCGGTTGCTGTCTTCCATCAACCTGCTCCTCTTGTGTGTGTGCTTGGTGGGAAAACACACCAGATACACACAAAAGCCTCTCGAGTTCTTTTCAGCTGGGACGGGGGATGATGACACACGTTGGCAGGCAGAGGCTGATCTCTGTGTATCCAAGAGAAGTCGAGCCAGGCCGAGTGTATCTAACAGGTCAAGCTCTGAAACGAAGAAGCAATAAGGCAGTGAAATGGTACTATCACCGAAACATGATTGATCAATTGAATTCTATCAGGGACAGTGGACAGTGAGATTAACTCCGGCCTGATAGGTTCAATGAGTTCAAGCATGATGTTCATTTCAGCTTCATTTCACCAGTCTTTGCTTGTGAAATTGGTCAGTCAATAGAGGTTGAAGATCACATATATATCTATATATATCTATATATATTGGGGACTATCTTATGGCAAATATCATCTTGGCCGTTGGCTCCTGGCTGGGGCTGCCCAAGGCAGGTAATGGAGACAGAACAAGGATTCCATCAGCCCTATCAAAATGGCCTGGTACCTTCTCCAAATGAAAAGTATTCTTGGATCTCTGATGATATATCTTTTTTCCCCCTCTCACTTTGATCTATGCCTAAACCCATAACCATCTTGGAGGAATATAGTGATTTCTCTTGAAAACATTTGGGCCATGATCAGACAGATACACTTCAACATATGAACCTTCTTTCTAGTTATATTGTCCTTGGAGGCAGAAAAATAAAAACAGTGATTTAAAAGCTCAAATAGGGGTAATGTGAAGATGGCAGACTGTATATGATTTGAAACTATTATTTATTTATTTATGCACAGCAGGGGGAGAGAGACAGACTGCTGTGTGCTGGGGGTGGGCTTACGTTTTGGATAAGGAGTCTTGGAGCTGGGCAGATGGTTAGGGAGGGAGGCCTTGCATGGGTTAGTGGACCTTGCACAGTACCTCTCTTTGGCTGATTCTTTCCAACTCACCTTAGGACTCAAGTCGAATTGTTTCCAAGGAGTCCTTTTGAACTGTCCTGTCCCAGTCTGGATTATGCGGAGTAGGTTAGATTGAGTTCAGAGCACACGCCGGAATGCCTGATCCTGTCTTCTACTTTTCAGCTGTGGCCCTTGAGCAAGGAATTTAACTTCCCTGTGACTTGTTTTCCTCATCTTGGAAGTTAAGGCAGCAATACACTTGCTGTCCTTGGGCGTTTGTGAGAGTGGGTGAGTCAGCTGCTTGACCCCAGGGCTCTATCTGCTTTGCTTCTCTAGGCGCAACAGTGTGAGTGTCCACTGTCTGCATCCTCCACCCCAGGGTGGGAGTTAAGATTTGAACCCTCAAAGCTCTGGAGCAAGGGCCACACCAGATACCCACCTGGTACTCCTGAGTAGTAAACTGAGGAACTTGGTGCCAGCATCAGGGGCCTCGTGGCCTGGGCTGGCAGCTTGATTTGGACCTTCTGTCTGGCCCCAGACAAAGTGCCTTGCCATCTGGCCTCACTGGTGCCATCCCCGAGGGAGTGATATTTAGTCCCTTGGGTCCTTTCCATTACCGGTGCCTCTGATTCACTGGGTAACACATAGCACGGTCAGATTCACTCGAGTCAAACCTGAATGCATTTGCCAATTTTACAATTTCGTGTTTTCCTTCCCTGCTAAGGAAGATAGGGTGAAACGAATGGCTGAATCGTGGTGGTTCCAGTGGAATTTCCCTCCGCACCACTTCAAATTTTCTCAGTCTGTGCCCCTAGTTTAGGGAGGGATGTATAAAATCACCTGGAACGTTATCTGGGTTCTGGGCTGCCATGGACTATTTCCTGCCCTGCCACCCTGGTCCCTAGAGAGAAGTCTGGTTCCCCCATAGATTCCCTAAAATGGCAGCCAGCTGGCTCTGATTGTCCCTGCCTAGATTCCCATGACCTTGCCTGGCTTGGTGCTTTTTACCTGTTCAGGCATCCTGACCTCAGGTAGCCCCTCCTCAGGCCCCCTTAGGTTGTTAGGCTGTCCCTGATCCACCCCAATGTCAACGTTTGTGAACTGCTTCAGATCCTAGGGAGAAATAAACCTGTAGCTGTTGTTCTCGCTCCTCCTCCAGAGTCACAGAGGCAAAGGGTGGTTTTCTGAACTCATAATGGAGGCTGGCCATTGTGGAGTTTCTCCGAAGCGTGCAGCCCTGTGGCCCCTTGCATCTCCTTAGGTTATTCCTCTAGTCAACAAGCATTGATCAGAAGATCAGCATCTCCTGTTTGAGATAGTCACACAGAGCCTCTACCCTCAGACAGCAAGGGGAATGAGCTAGCGCACCTGCTATCTTAGAAACAGCACCTACTATGCACCAGGTATCTTGCTCTGTGGTTGGCAATGACTCTCGGTAACTCCGGGTATGGTGAGCATCCCATTTTGCAGATGAGAAAATTAAGAATTAGGAAGGTTAAAGAAATGTCCAGGCAGGACCTGGTGGCACAAGCCTGGATGGAATCTTAGCTACTCTGGAGGCTGAGGCAGAAGAATGGCAACTTCAAAGCCTGCCTGCAGAGTGAGCTCGTGGCCAGACTGGCTGACCCAGTGAGACCCTATCTTAAAATAACAGGTGAAAAAGGCTCACCGCTAGAGTGCTTAGAAAGTATGTACAAGACTCTGGCTTCAGTTTGAGTAAAACATACACACATGCACATGAGCACACACACTGGGAGAGGGGAGAAGTTGCTTAGGTATCATGGGTTTGTAAATGTGGAGTACCCAGGCTTCCCTAGTATCCCGAAGCACATCCTCTTCATCATGCATAGTAAGAGGCCTGGAAGTGCCCTGCTGTGTATTTACTGTGTGATTTTGAGCCACAACTCAATCTCTCCAGTTCCCGGGACTAGAAATGGAGATCCCCTCGCTGAGACCAAGCTCACAGGAGGGATGGTCAGAAGTCAGCTTTAGACTGGAGTTGTGACCTGTGAAAAGCCCTCTAACAGACCCAGAAGAAAGGGTGACTAATTCAGACTTTCAGGCAGGCTGCGGGAAGGAGGTGGCTTTCAGGCTGAACTTGCTGGGTAGGGTGAAGGGTGTGCCATCACGGGGAAGGGGGTGAACTAGCATCCAACGGGGTGGGGCACGGAGTGAACTAGCATTAAGGGGCAGGGAAGAGGCAGCAGAAGCTAGGCGGAAGCCTGCTGAGCACTGTGGGGTGGGGAATGCAGAATCTGGTCCTGACTGGGAAGGCAGATCACAGAGGCTCCTGAGGCTCCAGAGGCTCCAGGTCCTGGGGCCTGGAAGGGGAGGCCTGAAGGGTTTTCGCAATGCAAATGATAGTGACAGCAGAGGCCATTGAGAGGGTTGGAGAACCCGCGCTCCCACTGTCTCTGCAAAGCCTCTTTCTTTCATTGCTAGGACAGATGCAGAAATGCTTTGCTAATGTAGCTCCAGCTAATGTAGCCAGTCTCAGCCCCTTCTGGCTCCTTACCCTTGGTGAAGCCTGTGTGACCTTGAGCCCCTCCTGTGGAGAAACTCCACAGTTGATTTTGCCCACAGCAAGGGTCTTACAAATTCCACCCAAAACATTTAAGATGCCGATTAACAGGACTGGTCTGTTTTTATAGATGTCACTTTTACTTGTTTTGTTTAATTTTTGAGACAGGGTCTCACGTGTCCCAGGCTAGCTTTAAACTTGCTGTGTAGCAGAGTCTGGCCTTGAACTCCTGATTTTCCTGCCTCTACTTCCCAAGTGTTGAGAATTCAGGTATGGGTCACCATGGCTGTCTAGACTGCTTGTAGAACTGGTCACTATACTTGCAAAGATCAATTCCAAGTTCCTTCAGCTCATTTGACCCAAGTTGGAAATGCCTTAGGTGACAACCAAGTCCCATCAGGCTGGCTCTTGACCCCAGGGGAAAATGGTGGGTCTGTATGTTGGCAGTGTGCCTTCTGGGTGCACAGTGGAACCACAGTTGATGTTCCTCAGGAAGACCTGGGGCCAGAAGAGGGATGGAGAGTCTGTAAACACAGTAGTGGGGCCTGTGCAGTATTGCTGGAATTGTAAAAGGCTTCAGGGAATGTGTTCCAGGGAAGAAAAGAGAGGCCTTAGGGTCTGGGTGGTATGGCTCAGGGATAGAGCCCTTCTCTATTCTTCCCAAAGCCTTGGGTCCCATTGTAGCAACTCTCTCTCTCTCTCTCTCTCTCTCTCTCTCTCTCTCCCTCTCTCTCTGTGTGTGTGTGTGTGTGTGTCTGTCTCTCTGTCTCATACCAGGATGCCCACACGCACACATAGGCGTGCACACACGTATCCTCTCTCTCTCTCTCATACAGGGATGCATGTGCGTGCACACCCACACACAAGGCATGCACACACATATACACTCTCACACACAGAGAGAGGGGGGAGAGAGAGGGAGGTGGAGAGAGAGAGAGGGAGGTGGAGAGAGAGAGGGAGGTGGAGAGAGAGGGATGGAGAGAGAGAGAGGGAGAGAGACAGAGAGGGGGGTTTCTTCCTTTCTCTGTCAGGAGCCTCTCTCCCTAAAGAAATCTCTTCCTTACCGCTAGTCCATTTCTAAACAAAGCATTGACAATTAGATACTGGTTGGTTGAAGCAATCGCTTAGGACATTGGTAGTTGTATGAGTGGCATTGCCTGTAAATGCAATACAGAGAGGACAGTGATCATTTGATATTATTTAGCAGACAAAATATAAGTCTTGAATGAGAAAGGATTTAGAAATGGCTTTATAGTCTCTCTCTATATATTTTAAGACAGGATTTCATTTTGTGGCCCAAGCTAGCCTCAGACTCACTATGACTCAAGCTCCTGATTCTCCTGCCTCAGCCTTTCAGGAGCGAGGATTACAGGTGTGTACCACTGTAACTCAGCTTCAGTGAGTACCTCAGTGGTCCTCAACCTCCTTAGTTTACTGATGAGAACTCTGGAGCCCAGAGACAGAGAGACACTTAGCCAAGCACACACAGCTAGAACCCAGGTTTGCCAGCTCTTAATAGTTCTCCCACTGGGCCTGGCTGCCCTGCTGGGGACAAACTGTGAGGACAGAAGAGGTCTGCATGGCTCTGGGGCTCTCCCAGATCTGTGGAGAAACAGAACTTTGAGAATAGCTAGTGGCTGCTGCCGAAACTCCAACTTGGTTTCTCAGGGCTCCTCAGTGTCCAGCTGAGGCTGAGTCCCAGAGGCCATGATGCCAGAGGGATTTTTCCTGTTTGTTTTTATCTTTTTGCTCTCAGCAAGCATCTCCAGACATAAAGTGTGTGGTGGTTTTCAAAGAAAAAACCAGAACCCTGAAAGAGAAATGCAAACTCCCAGAATCCGCCGTGCTGTGAAGAAAACGCAATGGCTTTACGATCTTTTAAGACACACAAGAGAAAGCTTTCTCCCACCAGATGGGAATCTCAGGCCATCTTGCTTCTTCCTGCTTTGCGTGACCAAACCCAATTGTATAAAGCTTTTAGCTTCAAAGCTGGGTTCTGAATAACATTGGCTTAACCTCAAATTTGAAGCCAGCATTTCTTAGCTTCCCAAGAAGGGGCTTCCTGCCCCTTGCTCCCCTGAAGCTAGCTTCCAGAATGTTAATTCTATGAGCCATGGTTGACTAAGCCCAGCACTGGGTCTATTACATATTATTTGATTTGGAGCTGAAAAAAAAAGATTTAAAGATACCGTGCCCCTGTATACCTTTGCACTTTTGCCTGTATCTGTCTATATATTTAAGCATACTATCCACGGTGTGAGTTTGGAGTTTCTCCCTGAAATAAAACTGGTCTGAGTTTTTCTGTAGCCTGCCTCTAAGACCACATGCCTCCAATTAAGTCAACATCTCTGAAGTGCCACAAACGTGGCCTGCCTGGATGGTCAGACTTGCCCTTGTGCTGGGGATGATTTTTTGTGCTCATCTCTGTAGCTGCCTCTGAGCACATGTACTCTTGGTGTAGTTCATACCCACAGCGCACCCACTGTGTGCAGCATCCAGAGGCAGATTGGCATATCCTTGCCCTCTTGGCACCAGATAGAGTGCTAGAGTGCTCACCTTGGCTGATACTTGCTCCTGGTCTGGCCTGGTTAGTTTTCAGTTAATATTTGCCTTTTCCACGGATGGAACTCCAGGAAGGAAAGGGCTATCTTGTCTATGGCTGCATCCTTTGCATCAACACTTGCAGAGCTGGGCTGAGGCAAGAGGGAATGGCTGAGTGAAGACCCATGGAGGGATCCTGATTCGCACAGACCGAATGTGCAGAAGGAAGGTGTTGGTCTTAAATGCTTTGCACAGGTACTTCATCCGGCAGCGACAGAGATGAACTAGCGAATAGCGTAGTGTGAGCACGGAGGGCCAGGGGCTTGCTGCAGAGATACAGGGTGGCTAGAGTCCTGGGAACAGGAGCTGGAAAAGTACTGGGGCAGGATGGAAGGCATCCTGGAGGAGGAAGTGTGTGCACTTGCAGGCTGTCCGTCCTGGAAAACAGGGCACAGGCCAATGAGAAGTGTAGTTTGTGTTACTCCTGGGTTGATTGGGTAACCTGCAGCTAACAGGCTGACAGCAAATGCTATCTTGATTGGCTCCTGGTCTCCAAAGATGCAGTTGGAAGCAGAGTTTAGGAAACAGGGCCTAGGGTTGAGAAGTGAAGTGGGTAATTCTTCCCCCAGCTGCTCAAGTCTGCTCAGGGCTCCTTCAGTAAGACTCAAGTTTTCTGTGGCCTCTGAGCCTCTCTACGGGCTCCTGGAATTTCATCTCTCTCTCTCTCTCTGTTCCTCTCCTACCCATCCTCTACTTAGGATTCAAACACAGCCCCCACCCCTTAGAAGCTCTCTCCAACCCCCCNAGGGCTGGGGCATTCCCTCTAGCTTTACATGGTTACACGTGTGTATTTCTGTGCATTGTTTTATACTTACTGTCGGGCTGTGTGCAGTCACATGTTTGTTTGTTTGATTTCTTCATGGAAGTGGGCTGTCCTATTGAGATTGCATCTCTCGCCACTGCATCCTCTCTTCTTGTTTGCTTTATAAAAATTTAATTTGCCAGCTGGAGAGATTGCTCGGTGGTTATGAGTACATATTACTCTTGCAGAGGTCCCTGCACCCATATCACAACTGTCTGTAACTACAGCTCTAGGGGAACCAAGGCCTCTGGCCTCTGTGGGCACCCACATTTATGAACACATAACCCCTCCACACAGACACAACATCTATACATACACATACTTAAAAACAAAAACATCTTAAGTTTTTAATATTACCTGGTACGGAGTAACTTTTTAAATATTTACTAAATTGAATGTGTAATTATGTCTTTAGGAGTGTCATAAGTCTTTTTGTGGTTGTTATTTGTTTTTTGTTTTTATTCTTGACAGAGAATCTTTTGATAGGCTAGTCTGGAACTCTCACTATTCCTGCCTTTACCTCCTGAATTCTAGGATTACAGGCATACACCACTACACCCAGCAATCCCATGACTTCTTAAGGAACTGTCACTTAGTTTTTTCCCCACTCATCAGGCATGTGAATGGAGGTGCTTGCTTGGGACAAGTTGGTAGCATCTGGGTCATCAAAGCAGCCTGAGTTCCTTTGAGTGCAGCCCATGGGCCAATATTGACTTAGAGAAAGTCACAACTGGACCAGGCCAGCCCTTTTCCTGAAAGACTCTGTAGAAGTGGGTACAGGTCCCAGCTAAGCTACTTGAGCCCACAGTGCACACAATGTTCTCAAGGGGCCCAAGGACCTATTGTACATAACCTGAGTTGGCTTCATGCCCCAAACCCTCACTCTGTGCTGGGCCCTACTTGGTGACCAGTGACCTTGTCCACAGGGATCCAGAGTCAAGCCACCCCTTCCGGGGCTTCATCAGGAGATGAAGCTCCACCCTTGCAGGGCTCTCAGCTAGAGGGTCTGGCTGGCTGGGAAGCCTCCAGGCAAGGCAGAGTTGGCCCTTCTCAGGAAACAACCAGTAGGAGAAAGAGTGGAGATCTTGGTGGGAGTTGGTTTCATTTGGAGTTTGCTGGCTGCCTGGGAGGCAGCGTGCAGACTGGAGAGGTTAGCTGAAGTAGGGAGGCAGAAAGCAGTCTCTTAAAAATTGATATGATCTCCATGGCAGCAAGAAACCTGATGGGTGCTCTAGAGTGCAAGGTCACTGGGGCAGAAGTGGCTGGGACAGGATGACTGGACAGAGCAGTTGCTGAGCAGGAGCAAGCTGAGCATTGTAGGTGTGTGTGCATGCATGTGTGCTTGCATGTATGCGTGTGTGCGTGTGCTTGTATGTATGTATGTGTGTGTGAAATTTAAAACATACAAAAGACGGTTCAAACCCATTTTTCAAATTAATAATTCATTGTATTTTCTTTAAACTAAAAATACCATCCCCAGAGACAGACGTGGTGGGCAGCTAACGTAGCAGGATACTTTCTTAACTTATGCATCAGAATAGGCAGTGCTTGCAAGTTCTGAAACAAAATACAGATGCATTATATGCAATATTTCTTTTATATTTGTGCAAGAAAATATGTATACACAGAATACATGTATCTGAACATTAGTAAGAACACATCAAGCCATCTTTTCTTCTCTGTTTTCACAAAACACTGTGGACATCAGGATCCTGCACCTTGCTCATTCTTCACATAACCGTGGATCCTGAAGGTCTTTGCATCTTGGTTTGCTTGCTGTTCACTGCTGCATGGTTTTCCGTTGTTCCCGTAATGCCACAGCCTCTTTAGCCAGTTCCCTATGAATGAACTTGGGTTGTTTCCAGCCTTTTGTTCCGAGAACCTTGTGCATCTATCACGTTCCATATACATAAGCCAGCTATAAAATATACTCCCAGAAATGCCGTCTCTCAGGGATAGTGCACATGGGATTTTGACAAGTTTTTGTCATGTCATCTAGCACAAGTGTGTGACTAGAATGGTACAAGTGTCCTCCTAGCTTCCTAGAACAGCGTGTTACAGACTGGGTGCGATGGCAGTGACGGATGTTCAGGGTGAGGTACAGAAGGGGTGACAACACCCGTGACTCAGAAGGGGTGACAACACCCGTGACTAAGTCCCTGACTCACCCTGAGCTCAAATCCTTGGGCAAAGAAACTGTGTCATTTCTGAAGGCCTGGAGTTTTCATCTGCGAAACGGGGGAATAGGAACATACTGAATTAGTTCCTATTTTTGTTTCCACCATGCAATTCCTCAGGGCAGGTAACTTGGCGAAGAAGCTCATGATTCTGAAAGTTCAAACCTGCGGTGCAGGCTCAGCCTTGTGTGAGAGAGGAAAGAGCTGAGATGAAGAGGGGAAGAGGAAGCAGGAGGATAGGCACCACCAGACAGGAAGAGGAAGCAGGAGGATAGGCACCACCAGACAGGAAGAGGAAGCAGGAGGATAGGCACCACCAGACAGGAAGCCAGAGAGGAGGGCACTACTAATCTCATGACCTCCTCCCCTCCACCCCTTTTACACACTCACTCACTATCAAACCTGCAACACATAAGCACTAGGAGCACAAATACAAACCATGGCACATGTATGAGGGGCCCGTGTGGAAAGCAAGGGACAGAACCCCTAACAAACAGGCTTTGCACAATGTCTAGCAGGCGATTATGAGCGGCTGGCTCTGCAGTTAGCAGCAGGTGACCTTGTCCCGCAGCCCCTGAATCGCTGTCATGGGCAGGGAGCTGGGTGGAGGGTCAGTCCGGCCCCCTTCCCAGCCTCAGGGTCTGACCTTTCCTCCGTGAGTGGCAGAATAGCCTCCACTTACCCTTTCTCTCTCATGCTCACCAAAGGTATCCAGGAGTCTCCAGTGCCAAACGGCCACTCACTTCCAGGCAGAGACTTCCTCCGGAAGCAGATGCGGGGAGATCTGTTCACACAGCAGCAGCTGGAGGTGCTGGACCGCGTGTTCGAGAGGCAGCACTATTCAGACATCTTCACCACCACGGAGCCCATCAAGCCAGAGCAGGTATGCTGTGACTCCTGCCCACGACACCTGCTGCCACCGTGCAGGCCTGGGTCATTCCTGGATGCAGGGGCATCTGTACAGTGAGGCCGAGGGTCTTTGCAAAGTGGGCTTTTTGTTGGTGTTGGCCAAGCTTGACTGGTCACAACATCCCACAAGCCCAGGAGGATTTGCTCAGGGGGCCTCTGAGGCTTTTTGGCCTGCTAGCTCTGTCTGTAGTCAGCCACAGAGGCACGTGATTCCTATGGTTGCTCTGCCGCTAACGAATGTGTGCTTTCCCAGGGCTCTTTGGATAGGGGTGTATGTGTGATGAACTTCTGGGCCACTCCAGGTGGTTTTGCCATCCCCTCAGTTAGGAGCATGATCTAGATATATAGACTCACTTTGTGGCCTCAGGCTCACAGTAATGGAGGGTATGGATGATATCTCATGATGTTTGGCCTGTGCTTGGCATCATGGGACTCCTGGCAGGTGTGGCTAGGCCAGGCATGGGGCCAGTCATCAGAAGGCCCTGCTCTGACAGGTAAGTCAGACACCAGCCTTTCTTTTATGGCTCTCTCTGAAATGAGGAGATTACATTCCATTTAGGCAGTTTGCTTTCAGATGGGGAAACTGAGGCCCATAGAGACAAAGCAACTTGCCTAAGACAGCTCAGCAAGTATTTACTAAGCAAACACTGGCAACTGTCTAGTACGGGGACGGCATGGAACCAGATACTATGTGCCCATCAGTGAGCAGATAAGCTTGGGCTTGCCCCCAAACCTATAGATTTGTAGAAGAATCACAGCTTGGTACTAGAGAGACGTCTAAGTTCCTGTGAGACCCTGTAGCAGAGACTAGGCAGCTTGGACACCGCCATGGCAAACAACAATAGGGGATATGGGTGTGGAGGAATGTGCCTGGCAGAGCGAATGGCAAGGCAAAGGCCCTGAGGTGAGGTGGAGAGATTAGTGTGGCTGGGATTTGGGGAACAGGGTGGGAGGTGACGCTGAAGAGATGAGCCCGGTCGTATGGACGGAGGGAGGATGCTGCTCATTCTCTCACAAGTTAAATGATCCCTCCCCTGCAAGTGACATGGCCATGTGCACTGGGCAAAGCTGACCCCATTCCAGAGCCTGGGTTTGTGGAGAAGACTCTTTCAGACAGCCGCCCTCCACTGCCGAGTCTTTCTGAGAGATGGTAAAAGCCACATTTCATCTGAGCTGTGTGAGACGTAAATAAGTGACCAAGGGTCCAGGGCTCTGTGTCCGGCCTGGCTTTCCCACACAAGGTTGTCAGCATCTCCATTAAGCCAGTATGAAGGAAACACAGACACCGAGTGTCGAGTCCCTCTGCGTTTCATGGGAGTCTCACAGAAGCCCGGAAGCTATGTTCCACTTTATCCATTTAAATGTGTGGGAAGATGGGCCCAAGAGCAGGCATTCACTGGGAGGCATCCCAGAACTGTCCAGGCACCTCCTTGCTTACTCTGGAGCTGGCCGGTCCAACACATTTCCTGCATCTGGGCAGTGGGCCCAGTACAGTGCCAGACTCGGAGGGGGCAGAGGCACAAGCCAGGTGTCATCCCTGTCAGTTCTTTTGCAGAATGGTGCGATGTGAACTTAGGAGAAAGCTCGATGGACGATGTGGAATACCGAAGGGGGGGGCATTAGCTGTGAGGTCTGCACCAAGGGCAACCCTATTGAGGAGGGAATGCTGCATGGGATCCATACGGGCTCAGGAGGAGATGAGGCCCAATAGGGAGGAGGCCTGAGCTGCGTGGGCTCTGGGAAGATGTGTTTCTATGGTGTCCTTCAGAACGCTGTGGCCTAGTGCAGGCCTGTCTGTGAGTTCCGAGGCAGGTCTAGCAAGGCAAACGGCCTGCAGGATAATGACTGACTCAGTGTTTTCTGGTTAATCTGCTTCACCTCTCTGAGGCACAGCTGTAATGAGGAGAGATGGAAGGTGAGGCTGGAGGGCGCCCTGCACACATGCAGGCACTGGTCTATGAATGACACACCCTCGCGCCCTGTTCCCAGTCACTAGGGACAAACGATGGCTTGAGCTTAGCAAGGGGCTGCTGCTGGGTCAGACTCGAGCGTCAAGGGTATGAGCTCCTCGAGTGCCCTCCTACTTACTCTCTTCTGAATGACTGTTTGCGGGCACTGCCTGTGACCCTTGTGGTCCCCCAGAGTGGTATGGTAGTGATGCCAAGAAGTGGGCCCCTGAGCTGCTGGGCGTGGAGACTGGCCATCTCATCCACTTGCCAGCAACTCAAGTGGCCTGCGTCTCTGTTAGTAGCCTGGCAGGGGGCTTGTTGTTACTTTCACTGAATGATCTAATGATCTAAAGAGCATGTCCTGACTGAGGAGCTGGGACCTTGCTTTGAGCCCTACCTCTGCTCTGTTGAACTCCTCACTTTTTTTTTCCTGGACCTCAGTTTTCTTATTTGTGTAATCACGGTGGACAATGACAGCAGCTGCAGCCAACTGACAGTAAGAACCGAGGTTAGTCACCTCTGCGTGACAGGGACTGAAGGCAGCCCACACTGGACCGTCCCTATAGATGTCCTCCAAGCGGCTGAGTCATACCGCTGAGGCCCTGTTTATGGATATGAACTTTGAAATAAACTGTATACCCATTTTCAGGCCCAGGATGGTTAAGGCCACAAGGCTGGAGTCTGACCTCAGGTTCTTCCCTGTCCTCATGTTGTTCAAGATGGTGTCATGGGTTTTTGTGTCCTGGAGGGTTCTGGGATCTGTTCCTGGACTGGCTAGTGTTTGCCAGGCCTTTCTCAGACAGTCTGTGGGTCATTCCAGGACATACATGGGCCTGGACAGCTCACCCACCCCATTCCTGGGAAAAATATCATTAACTGAATGTCAGGGTGGTCCCGAGGTCACTGTTGGGAGCCTTTCCTGCTAATTTCTGCTCTGAGTGGGTGGCCATCTTGGACTCTTTTCCCTTTTCATAGGGAAACTCAGACTCCCCTTTGCCTTGGTGGAAGAGGTTAAGGAGACTCACTCTGGGGCAATGGAGCACTTCCTTCTCAAAATGGTTATTGAAAAAGTAGTTCTGTTTTCCCTAGACGACGGGCGAGTGAAAGTTACCATGGAGCAAGAGAAGTAGGGGGCAAAAAGAATCTGCTGGTGTGAGTGCATGCATGTGCATGTTTGTGTGCGTGCGTGCATGTGTGTATGTGTGTGTATGTTCACGGCTGTGCACAGATGCACATGTGTGTCCAGCAGTAGAATCTGTTTCAGTAAAACTCAAGTTGATGCTGGCTGTCACTGTGGTGGGCACTGGCTCTGGCAGAGTGGGTCCCTCCTCCGGCCACCGAGAGGACGCAGCCGATTGCAGCCTGCTGTATTTACCCTCGGCAGACTATTAACCAACACTAGGCTATTAATCTGGCTTTTGAGCCTTCACTAAAGCCCATAAAAGCTCACAGTTGTCAAATGGAGTTCATTTTAATTTCCTTTCAATCACAGTAAATTATTCAGGTGATAAATCAGCTGGAGCAGCCTCCTGGCTGTAATAGAAACCCTAATTCCTGGCTAATTATCCAGCCCATTGCTGCCAACAGATCAATACGGGAGCAAAATGGAACGGGCCCAGGGCCCTCCCTCCCATTGGGGCAGAGACAGAGAGACAGCTGGGGACGGGGATGGTGCTGCTGACCTCCTGGGAAGTTCAAAGGTCATGGGGGGTTAAATCAGGAGATGGCCTGTTCCTTGTCTAACAGAAAGCCACCAGAAGTGCCTCCTGTTCTCTGGAGCAGCTTTGCCCACTGCATGGTGGCTCTTCTGTATGTCAGCAGGTGGACTGGTTTCTAACTTTCCTGCTTCCATGGGCATCCTCCCCGTGGGAAGGGGCTGGTTGTTGGCATCACCCAACAAGCCTGATCTTGGTCTTCAGGGGCAGACTCGGAAGCTACCAGGAACCAGAATAGAGGCCTGGGCATTGGGGAGGGATGTGAGGCTCTGGCTTCAGGGGGCTTGTTTTCCTCCCTGGTGTATGTGTGTCCTGTCGTGAGGAGGAGAGGAGGGTGAGGAGGGATAGGGAGACGGGTATATCAGGCCACACTCACAGGAAGGTTCCTGGGGATGTCTGGAAGGCTGGGCAGATCTGGGCCTGTGGAGACGGTAGTGTTGCCTGGAGAAGGTGTTCTGGACAGCTGGAACAGCATGGGCAAAGGTCTGGAGGATGCCAGCATGGAGCCGGACTATCATCTGAGTGACAGGAAGTCAGGGACTCAGATCCCAAAAGACGGGATGTGGAAATGAGGACATTTGATGTTTGCTTCGGGATCAGAAAGTATCAAAGAATCCAGGTGCTGTGGCCTGGCCTGGACCATGCTCCCTCCTAGGAATCCATCTTCACTGGGACTTCTTGCCTCTTGCCCTGCCCGTGGTGTGGTCATTGGAGCTTTCCTCCCGCAGCCCACCCTGCCACAAGAACTGCTTGCAATTTCCTCCCTAGTTTGTCCTTTTCAGAACCCTTCACTGTTCCATGTCCCTTCACTTGCCCATATGATGCTCTTGCTCTGGCTGGGCCTCACCCCACTGCACTACAGGAGCCGATCTGATTCTGTGTCAAGAGGGTTGCTAACCATGTCTCTCAGGCTGGCATGTGCATATGTATGGTACACGCCTGCGTGTGGACATGAGGAAGAGCTTGACAAGTGCTTAGCGGCACTTTCTTTGATGCTGTTCACACTCCAGTCTGCTGCTCACTGGTTCCCTGCATGGAGCATCAGTCCCCTTGGTCCAGGACAAGCAAGAGTCCTGCCCACTCTTGTGAGTCATCCATGGCCCCATAATCCCACACCCCCTGTCTCCTGTTTGACTCAGGCTCACAGAGTGCTAACTCTTACTGTAGAGTCACAGCCAGTGTGTGCTCACTGCTCACCATGGGCCCTGGCAGATTCAGTAAAGAGCCACTCAATGCTTCTTCCTCCCAGGCCACAAGAACCTCCGTCACCCCACTATGCGGACGGCACAGCAAAGGTCCAGTGAGATGGCTGTACCATGACTTAGCTAAGGGAGCACAGCAAGCCCAGAGTGAGGATGAGAAATGAGCACTCATTCCTTGGCAGAGAGCGACAAGAGTAGAGGGGACTGTCTGTGGCAGGGCAGGAGTGAGCAGAGGTCTTGCTCCCCAGTGTGAGGAAAGAGCAGTACAGATGACACCCACAATATACACACTATTTCACTTCAGTGTCTCCTTGTCTTTGGATTGAGATGGTGGCCTTCCCTGAAGGTACCCAGTATGCCTAGATGACCCTCTCTCTTCCCTTCCTGTCGCAACCTTGCTAAGAGCCCCAAGTGTGAAAATGACCTGGGGACTCAGCCTTCTTGGCATGCTTTGTAGACACTGTCCCAGAGACACCCATGTGTTTTCAGGCAGCTTTGAAAACATTTTCTAAGCCACTGGGCACTCTTCTCTCTTCCTGTGGATCAAGTGTAAGGGTGGATCCCCCCAAATCATGTTGTCTGTTTCGCGAGGCAAGGGAATTCTTGGGGGATGACCGAGGGAGGTGTCCCAGTATGAGAGCATGGGGCCCCCAGGCTTCAAGAATGTTTTTCCAGGGTTTCTGCATCTGTGGTGCTGGATTAGACTGGGCCATCCTTGAGATTCTTTTAAGCTTTAGTGTTCTGTAAGGTATGAAATTAATCAGAACCCATCTCTTATTTTTATTTTGACATGTTTACGTTTTCCCCCCTCCTGTCTATTCTACTATTTTTGATGACAGGCAAATTCTGTGTCTGTGGCATTTAAGATTACAAGGGAATTGTCACAGCGCTGCCTGCACCTTGCTGGGAGGCTCTCTCATTCATGTATTCATTCATTCATCCTGGAAATATTACGGACAGGCCGTGTCAGTGACACTGGCCACCTGTGCTATGGGGTGCGGCAGAAAGAAATAATGGCTGACACAGCCTAAGGCCCTGTGCTAGAGCCGACTTGGGTCAAGGTGTTTCCCCTCAAACTGTGCTGACCACTATCTGCAATTTAAAAGAGAGAAACAGTCTGGGGACATAGCTCAGATGGTAGAGTACTTGCCTAGCATGCACAAAGCCCTGGATTCGGTGTCTACATGAACCTGGTGTGGTAATGCCCAGAATTCCGACACTTCAGAGATGGAGGTAGGGGGAGCAGAAGTTCGGCTATCTTTGGCTACACGGTGAGATTGAGCCATCCTGGGCCCGATGAGACCCCAACTCAAAAAAAAATACAAATTAAAAAGGACGGAAGAACCAGCCATTCTTGTCCAATAGCTTGGTTAGTTTTGAAGCCACACTGGAAGTTCTGCTTAAGGAATTTAGTATTATGAAGCTCTTTAAAATTATAGGAACAAACCTTTCCTGGTTTACAAATTATATTTAAAATGCACACATATTTTAACAATTCAGGTCCATTTCAGGTTCCCATCACCGTATTTCAAATGATAGAAGTGCTGCACCAAGAGCAACTGTAGAATACTTCTTCTGTGTCTGAGGTTGGGAGAGTGGTGTATCCTTAGGGGCTGAAACGAAGAGGGAACATAGAGCCCAAACTCCCAGAGCTAGTGTCCTGATGGCCAAGGGTGCCCATCCTGATGGCCCAGGGTGCCTGTCGTGAAGGCCCAGGGTGCCCATCCTGATGGCCCAGGGTGCTCGTCGTGAAGGCCCAGGGTGCCCATCCTGATGGCCCAGGGTGCTCGTCGTGAAGGCCCAGAGTGCCCATCCTGGGTTGTTTCTAGTGAATGAGAGGTTGGAGTATGCTGCTGATTTTGGTAGAGACCTGGCCAATGTGAAGTGAGAGTTGGAACTGATACACTGGCAAGCTGCCCAACAGCTGGAAGGTCCGCACTGTCTGTGGAAAAAGCTATAGGCCAGGTTCATCCTTATCTTGAGAGACGTCAATTGCATTGGACTCAGAGTAGAATAAAAGTTTCCAGTAAGAAGTTGAAACCTCAGACCTGTGCTATATCCAGGTGTGGTTTCGCATGTCATACTTTGCATAAGAAACCCGAGTATAAATTCATACTAACTGAATTATGTCAGTGTAATCCCAGCGATGTCTCAGAGAAGCACGTGGAAACACGCTCCTCTTGACCCTTCTACAACCACGTGTGTACTCCATACAGAATAAGTCACAGCTACTAAAAATGATCTCACAATTTAAAAGATGTAAACCTTTCAAGGGAATGAGAGTGAGACAGGAGACAGCTGGAGAATCCAACTCCAAGAATCTAAGATGACAGAAAAATTAAAAGAAACAGTAAAAACCATTATAAAAGACTAAAATATCTTTTTAAAAAGATACAGATTAGAAAATCACATCTAGAAATAAAAGTGGTTGGTACCCATTAGAATTAAAAGTTCAATGGCAAGGTAAACGCCTGCTAAGAAACAGCTGAATAGAAAATTAATTGTTTGGGAGACAAGAGTTGAGGAACTAGAAACACAGCAGAGAAAGGTAAAGAGTGGGGGAAATGAAGTCATAAAATCCCTAAATTCACCCTAAGCACCACTCTGCACAGGCGTGGCAGAGGGTGTAGCTCGGTGGGGCAGTGTCTGCCTGAGTTCTTAGGGTCGATCGCCAGCACAATACACACACACACACACACACACACACACACACACTCCTGAAATGAATCATCACGTGTGCACAGAATCCCGGTGCTGGGGGAGGTGGAGCCAGGCAGATCTCTGGGGCTCCCTGGCCCTCGGGTCACACCAATTTGGGGAGCCCCAAGACCCAATGAAAGACTCTGTCTCTACAAGGTGGGTGGAGGAATGGCATTTGAGGGTGACTTCTGGCCTCCATGTACACCTGCACACACATATGTGCTTGTGCTTGCACACACATGGTCCTGAGCACACACCCGCATATACCCTGAACCCCCCAGGAGAGAGTAACACTTGACTTGTAATTAAATAAGCAATCACTTATCATTTAAGGTGGTGTCTACCACCAAAGCCTCTCACTGAATGGCTAGACAGTGACTTCAGCAAGAGATTAGAGACTTCCAGTTTCAGCTCTGAGAGGTGGAGTTTAGAAGTTGTCGTTTCCACCTTCACTGCAAAAATAAAGCTGAACACATGGAAAATAAACAGACTTTACTGGCATATCAGAGAACTGAGGTCCCAGGGTTAACAGTTGCTGCAAATTCTGAAGACGCATGAAAAAGCAGAGTTAGAGATCTCCTGCTTACACTGAACGGAGCTCGTACTGAAGTCCCATTTGCTGCCATTCCTACCACTTGATCCATCACATGAACATTTCAGGACCTTCTTGTGTGTGAGGTGCTGGAGACTGAACCCGAAGACTGTGGGTACAAACACTGTCCTACTGAGCCATAACCCCAATCTCGCATGTGCATGGTGCATGTTTCAACAGAAAGTTAGGCAAGAGAAAACAAAGCAAGAAGAGAGAAAGCATCCCAAGAAGAACTACACACAACATAGACTTTGGAAACATTCAAGAACTAAAATGAGTATAATTGATACATTAATTGCACTAGTGGAAAAAGTAGGCAGGATGCAAAAACATGTGGGTGATAGCAAATGTTGGGGAGACTCAGAAGGAAGTTCTAGGAAGAAAAAGAGGAACCTAAGTCAAGAATATCTCTGGTGGGATCACTGATAGAGTGCATAAGGCCTAGCAAAGAATAACCAACCAGGAAGTTCCCAAACTGAAATGCAGAGAGAGGGGAAAAAAGACAAAAAAAGACCCAAAAAACAAAAAAACCCAAAAAACAAGCTCTGAACTGCCAGGAAAATGTAAAGAGGAGCCACACGCATGTAATGTGAGAAGAGAAAACAAATAAATACCTGAAATCGTAACGGCCAAGAGTTTTCCACAGTGAAAGACAAGTGACTAACTCACAGATGCAAGTATTCCAGAGAACCCCAACCCATACAAGCACCAAACTGTCCATGTGGAAGCTTGTCACAGTCAAATGTCAGGAGATCCAAGACAAAGTCACGCAAGAAATGAGCAAATAGAAAACCACCATATCTCCTGGCATAGGCACGCATGCCTTTAATCACAGCACTCAGATGTCTCTGAGTTCGAGTCCAATATGAGCTATACAGTGAGGCCCTGTCTCAAACAAACAAACAAGCAAGTGAAACAGAAATAAAACCCTGCCATGTTGTTAGAGGAAGAAAGTGAAGAATTACAGATATTTCTGGTCTGAAACTGTGTAAATAGAGAATGAGGTTTAATATTTAATGTGCTAAAGGCTTAAGGTGCACCTCCTGGTAAGTCAGCCACACTCCGGGGGATGGCCCATCCCAGGAGCACATAGGCGGCATAAGCTGGAGTCAATAGGAGACTGAAAAAAAAACAAAGATCTGAAGTTGAGGGGGTAGGGAGGAGGGAGTGGATCTGGGAGGAGTTGGGGGAGGAGTGGGGCTCAATATGATTCAAATGCATTACGTGAAATTCTCTAAGAAATAATTTTCAGGGGCTGGAGAGGGGGCTGGGAGGTTAAGAGCACTTGTTACTCTTGTACCCACACCATGGCTAACAGCCATCTGTAACTCCAGTTCTAGGAGCTCTGATGTCCTCTTATGACCTCCACAGGTATTGCACACATTCGATGCACATGTATGCAGACAAAACACTCATACACGTAAAATAAAGTCAACTAATCTAAAAACATTAGAAAGGGAGCATTTGAGTATTGAAGGGAGAGGAGAATTATCTGAGTCAGGAACTAAGCTGCACAAGGAAGGAAGCCAGAGTGAATGAAGATGAAATAAAACCTATGGTTTTCAATGTTCTCAACTGGTCTAAAGCCAGTGTAACTAACTAAAACTAGTTACTAATTAATTAAAACTAATTAATAATAGTAACCTTGGATGGAGTGATTAATATAAATTGATTAATATAAATAGATATAGGAAATGAATGCAACAATGTCCCGGGGGCAGGAAGGAGGGATTGGGAAGTACCAGTACTACCTACTGATGAGGAGAAATGATGTCACTCTGGAGGTAGATGGAGTGTTATAACTGTGTATTACAAATTCCAAGGGAAGTACTTTAATTCATAAAATTTTCTAAGAAGAATAAGGGAAGTGTTAACAGAAGAAGCAAAATGGAATCATGGGAAAAGGAATAAAGCAAGGGGAGGGTGGAATGAAGAATGAGACTGCAGAACAGGAAGCTATAAACAGTAGCTATCAGGCCGGTTCTCTAAGGACCACTCTGGACAGAAGTGGTCTGAATGGACCCATCAGAGGGTGACGAAGGGCAGAGTGTGTAAGGAAAGTCGGGGGACTCAACTAGACATTGCCTAGAAGAAGGACGCAAAACATAGGAGAGAGTAGGTTTTATGAAGTCATGGTAACAAATACAATGGCAAATTAAGGATAATCTAAATAGGACTATTCAATAAGTTATATTGACTGTCAAAATCATGGCTAGTTTTAGGGATTTAGACACAAGTAGAAGAAGAGATAATAATGTCAGGCAATACTGACAAGAGCTTGATTTAAGCTACAGCATTCCAAGGTCTCATGCTGACCAGGTAGAGGGCAGACATGTGAGGGACTATTGGGGGCAGAGGAGTAAATTCAGGGTCTTCTCTAATACGTGTTGTTAGATGTGACAGAATGCGTGACTTCCGGGCCAGAAGAGACAAAGAGAGACACAGCGGATTCTCAGGAAATCCAAAGGAAGATAAGAGGAGGAAGGAAGAGCACAAGGAAAATGAAAGATAAACAAGAAGTTAGATCATAAAGAGTAGAACTATATGGAAGTATTCAAGATAAAAACTTTCAGATCATAAATCATGTGACATAACCAAAGCATACAAACATGCTATTTATAGAAAGCAACCTGAAACAAGATGAAACAGAAAGAATTCAAGTAATGAGATAGAGAATATGAACCCATAAATGTTAGCCAGAAAAGTTGCCTGATAATAGCACCACCAGAGAAAATAAATTCTAAGGTCCCAAACCTCCCCAAAGATAAAGGAGTCATTGTTTAATGATAGCAAAAACAATTCCAAGGAAATTAGCAGAGCAATCTCCAATTTCTATGCTCTTACCCACAGAGTCTCAAATATCAGAAGCAAAAATTACCAGCCCCAAATTCCCCGATATCGTTAGAAGACCTTAACAACCCAAAGAAGCGGTCATGCTGACAAAATGCTGCCAGAGATATTTGTAGGACTCAAGCAAAATAGTGAACAAGCTTCATGGAGCAGCTCGCACTAGGGCCAAGTCTCAGAACCACAGGCTCAACATAAGGTGACAGCTCCCCAGCTGGGACAGCAAGTCTGAGCGACTCCAGCAGCTCACCCTAGACACTGTGTTCTCTGATCAAAGTGCAATAAAGTTAAAAAAATGCATAGTCCAGGAACTGGAGAAGTGGCTCAGTGGCTAAGAGCAGTGACTGCTCTCCAGAGGACCCGGGTTCAATTCCTAACAACTACATGACAGCTTACAACTGTCTGTAACTCCAGTTCCAGAGACTCCACCATTCTCGTACACACAAATGTGCACATAAAATAATAAATAAAAAGTAAAATTCATAGTCCAAAGAAAATATATTTGAATATTCAAAGCAAGGTCCAGTGACATGGCTCAGTGGGTAAAGATGCTTAAAGCCTGATGACCTGAATTCAATCCTAGGTACTCACATGGTGAAAGAATAGAATTTCTACAAGTTTTTCTGTGATTTCCATCTGTATGTTATGACAACTCAGTACTCACACATGCATGAGCACACACACACACACACGAGGTAATTACAAACAAAACAAGGCATTCCTTTCTTGGAGTCCTTCTTACTTGTGAGAGGCCTTAGTGTTTCTTTAAAAATCTTCATTTGATTTGATCAAAACAACAACAAAAATAAACCCAGAAACACCCAAAATAAACTTCCTGAAAAAAAAATCTATGTGCCAAAAATTTTAAGTCCTGGTGGAAACACACACACATACACACACACACACACACACACACACACACACACACACA
>LOJH01005509.1:6574-16648 GCA_001685095.1 Ellobius talpinus | reverse complement strand
ACACACACATACACACACACACACACACACACACACACACACACACACACACTGAGAGTATCTAGCTATGTATCTACACCACAGCTGAGCAATGAAGCGGAACAGCACCTGGAGCAGACCGTGACCTTGAAAACATTTATGGAATCCCTCTGTCTGCTTACCTGCATACACATCTTCTCACTTTGTGTGCATGCAGTGCCCTCAGAGGCCAGAAGAAGGCATCGTATCCCCTGGAACTGGAGCTATATATGGCTATGAGCCACCACCAGGGTGCTGGGAACAAACCTTGGCCCTCTGCAGTAGCTGCTAATGCTCTTAACTGCTGAGCCATATTTAATACAGCCCCTGGGTGTATTTTTCCCCAAAAGTAAAAGTCTAAGGAAAATTAGAAAGTCTCAGAAAATTAGAAAATGGCCAGCAGAGTCTATTCCAATAAGGTCTATCCCAATAAAGTCTATTTCAGAAGGAATGTAATACGTTGCAAAAAAATCCAAATGGTAATATACAAAAATGGGAGGCTGTCTTCCTGTTCCTCACCCAAACTGCTCCCCACAATGCCAGTGTTAACAGTCGCTCACACCACCCAACTTCTCCACCTCCAAACTTGTCCTTCAAGGAANGGGGAACACAGTGACTACTGAGGGTATTGTCTGACTCAGGAAGGCTCCTGTGGGGGCGCAGAAGAAACAGGTATCTTTGTGGCACAAGGGACAGAACCAGGGCCCCAGGAGAAATCAAGAGAAGCAACTTATGTCTTCTGTCTTGGGAAAATGATGGAATTTTTAGTCATGCTTGTGTTCTGAGCTGAGGACCATCACCTGCTGCAGCCTGGTATTCAAACATCTGAGCTGAATCTGACAGCCCCGGGCTCTGTGAGGAGTCTGGCGGCAGATGGCTCTTGAGCGGTGACTCAGGGAATTTCAGGGCAGGTGAACACGAAGTGGAAGGTCTGGAGGAAGCTGGAGCGGTCAGGTGTGTGTGGAGGATTGACGTGGGCAGGTGAGCAGAGACCTGAGGAGGTGTTACAGCAGACAGCAAGGTGTAGTCGGGTAAGGCCAAGGAACACGGAGCCTGCAGACCTAGCCTTGTTCAGACAGCCCCAGAGATAGAAGGGAGGCGCCCCCCCCCATTGGAGAGGGTACCAGTGACCTGGCACTGTTACAACCTCTTACACTGGTTGTGAGCTTCCTGGAGGAAGCGTGGTCTTACTTGCAGCATCTGCGGGAGCCTCCTGCTTTTGGGTTTGAACACTGATTCCCATCGTTTCCTGGCAAGGGTTCACTTTTCTACCTTCTTGGATAAAGGTGTTTAAGGATGCTTGAGTACCAGTGCTTTCACCTCAACCTCCTCATATCTCAAGTAGGGACAATGATAACCTTTGTAACAGTGCTGTCTTGATTAAATGAGATGAGTGTAAATGGAGCTTAGCAGGGTCTCTCTAGAAAAGAGTTCTAGAAATCCCAGCAGGTAGGTATTTTTGACTAAATCCCAACGGTTTGACTTTACTACCAATAAAGACTCCAGAGCCAGATGCTGGGGTGAAAGCCTGCTAGTTCAGAGAGTCAGAGAAAGCCCCTAGCTGGCCTTCCTCCTTAGCCAACGTCCCAGAAGCCTCCTGCCTCCTCCACTGTCTCAAACAAAACTCCTCAAACTCAGTGTCCCTCCCTTCTACTTCCTATGCATCTCTCCATCCATCCTTCTGACTCCCTCTTACTCTCTATAGTTTTTTTATAAATAATTTCATAAATTATTTAAAAAATAATCCTGCCAACTTGTTGCTTCTCCACCTCTTGATCTATGGTTGACTTTGTTTAATCCTGTTAAAAATATTCAGGCAGAAAACTCTTGGAATAAAGGTGTGTGCTAGGGCACCACAACTATAAAACAGGTTTTTCCTGTAAATAATGCAATCTCTGGCTTCACAGTGTGATCAAATATCCTACAACAGCTAGGGCAGGGTGGGGCAGGATCCAGTTTGCATCAGAGTGCCTAGAACTGGGGTGGAGAGGAGCACTGGTCCAGAGTTCCCATCTGCCTGCAGTGGTCCAGAGTTCCCATCTGCCTGCAGTGGTCCAGAGTTCCCATCTGCCTGCAGTGGTCCAGAGGTCTCATCTGCCTGCGGTGGTCCAGGGGCTCCATCTGCCTGCAGTGGACTAGGGGTCCCATCTGCCTGCAGTGGTCCAGAGGTCCTATCCTCCTGCAGTGGCCCAGAGGTTCCATCCACCTGCAGTGGTCCAGGGGCTCTATCTGCCTGCAGTGGACTAGGGGTCCCATCTGCCTACAGTGATCCAGAGGTCCCATCTGCCTGCAGTGGTTCAGGGAATCCATCTGCCTGCAATGGTCCAGAGGTCCCATCCTCCTTCAGTGGTCCAGAGGTCTCATCTGCCTGCAGCAGTAGAGCCTTTGTGCCATTGAGTGGCTGGGGCTTTCTCCTCCCCAGACTTTCTCTGCATTTACTGGCTACAGATTATACAGGCAAATGAACTCAGGCTTCTAGGGGAAGTCATGTTAAAGCAATGAAAATAACAATTTGCACCACATTTAGGACTTCTGCTGGAGGAACTGAGAAACCCTTGTAATAAATTATTAATTCTGGTTGGACATGAATAGTTCTAGTTCTGCAAACAAGGGCATTCCTGCTTCCTTTTTGGAGAAACGGGACATGACAGGAGTTGGATATTGCTCAAAGCGGAGGGGCGGGAGATGCTACAAACTCAGACAAGGGATTCCGAGGGGCCAGCCAGCAAGGCTTGGAATATCCCTCCTGGAGGAAGGGAGGGAGCTGTTCCTGGAGACGCTTGTCACTGTCACTCATGCTTGGGCTGCACTGCATGGCCCACATGGCAGGTCCCTGAGGAGAAGCCAGGATCAGCCTGGTGTTGGAATCTAACCCTGCACTCAGGAGACACTCGGGGGTTACTGATCCGTATTCTGACACCCCCAGAGAATGTCTAAACGATACAGACAGGGCTCCCGCCTGCCCCAGCTTACCATCTGGGAGACTACACATAAAGTGGTGGGGAGGACAGTGAGCAAGGGATTGTCACATGGAAAGCAAAGGGGAAGAGGGTGAGTGACAAAAAGGGCATGGACATGTGTGTGCTCTGTCTGGGGAAAGGGAGTTCTTGGTGGCCCGAGTAGGAGGTGCAGCAAGGTGTGAGCGATGGTTCTGGAAGGCCTATATGCTAACATATACATATACTGTTCTTAATTTATACATATGTATACACATGTGCATACATGTAATTAAATGTTATATGTGTGTACATAATCTGGACAATGCACACAATTAATTACTTTGCATCATCCGCTTTAATCCTTAGAAACCCTTTCAGGAAAATATTTTCATCTTCTTAATATCAGTACCCTTTGCTTTTGGGTGTTGAGTATGGATTGGTGGCCTCCCAAGGCCACGTCTGGATCTGCTGGGGCTTCCCTGTGGGACGTTCTTCTAGGAACAGGCGTGTTAATTTATTATGAATACATTTAGGATGGAATCTGGGCACCAAATTATAGAGTATGGGCTGTCTGGAGAAAAACTCCCTTGTTGCCTGTGTCCTGGGCAGCCTGGGATTTGCGGAGGACACTTTTGATTCTCTTTAAGCCCTGAGGGAGAAGCTCAGTGGTGGGGTGTGTGCTCAGTATGTATAAAGCACCAAATTAAAATAAAATAAACAGAAAAGAAAGAAAAGACCAACATCGATGTATGGGATTTGGTAAAAGTGATCACTTTGCCCTGTTTGGCCCTGGCTGACTCATCATTGTATTGTTCTGAAGGTTAGGAGCTAAGTACAGAAAGGGGGTCATGGGCTCTCACAGTCTGTTGTGGAACTGCCCAGAGGTAAAGAACTGCTCCAAGTGTCTCCAGGGGGTGTGGCCCAGCTACTGAACCCATAAGTAGATATTCGACATAAAGCAAAGGATAACCAGCCTATAATCCTCAACCCCAGAGAATCTAGGTAGTAAGGAGAACCCTAAGAGAGAGATACATAGATCCTCACGTGAAGCAAAAATAGAAAGAACTCCTGAGAAAATTGGGAGGGGGAGAGGGAAGGGAAGGGAGAGGAGGACATGAGGGAATGGAATGGCTGAAATAGGGGAAGGACAGAGAGGGAGAACAAGGAAAGAGATTTCTTGATTGAGGGAGCCATTATGGGGCTAGCAAGAAACCTGGCACTAGGGAAATTCTCAGGGATCCACAAGGATGACCTCAGCTAAGACCCTAAGCAGTAGTGGAGAGAGTACCTGAACTGGCCTTCCCCTGTAATCAGATTGATGACTGCCTTAACTTTCATCACAGAAACTTCATCCAGTAACTATTGGAAGCAAATGCAGAGATCCACAGCTAGCCCTGGGCTGAGCTCCCAGAGTCTAGTTGAAGAGAGAGAGGAGTGATAACATGAGCAAAGGGGTCAGGATCATGATGGGGACACCCACAGAAAAACTTGACCTGAACTAGTGAGAGCTCACTGACTCTGGATTGACAGCGGGGGGAACCTGCATAGGCCCAAAGTAGGCCTTCTGAATGTGGATGACAGTTGTGAGGCTAGGGCAGTCTGTGGGGCCACTGGCAGTGGGACCAGGGTTTATCCCTAGGGCTCGAATTAGCTTTTTGAAGCCCATTCTCTTTGGAGGGATGCCTTGCTCAGTCTAGATATGTGTGTGTTGGGGGGGACTTGGTCCTGCTCCAAAGTGATATGCCAGACTTTGTTGACTCCCCGTGGGAAGCCTTACTCTCTCTGAGGTGTGGATGGGGGTTGGTGGAAGGTGCGGGGAGCAGGAGGAGAGGAGGGAGAGGGAATTGGATTGGTATGTAAAATGAGAGAAGATTGCTTTAAGAGATTTTAAAAAAAGAATTCCACCACAAGGCAGGCATCGCTGCTCCTTACATTCATTCCTGTATGTATTTCCCAGAGCACAAGTGGACCACCTGAATTTTTAAGCCATGGAATAGGTCCTGGAGCTAGTCAGGAATCTAGAAAAATCAAGCATGCTGTCATAGTTCTAGAAAAAGAAGCTTCCCTACCACAACCAGAACCTGTCCCAGACTCAGTAGGTCGAGACCTCTAGAAACAATCACCCCAATGTTGGTTCCACATATGATATTCTAACTAACTCTCTAGGACAATGACTGAGAGACTTGGACCAGTAGGTGGAATTTGCTAGAAAGAATAGCTATGACTTTAGTATCTTAAAATAAAAGTTACTATTTTCTGTTTGAACTGATCTATAAATACCAATCTCTTTGACCATCTATTTGATTTGTTTATCTTGACATCAATTCCATGTTGGAAGATACTGGAAGCAGCACTGGTCAAAGCCAGCTATCCAAAGGGAGTTTTTATTTCCTTTGTTTTCTATGGCAGAGACAGGAGTGTGTTTACATCGGTCCCAAGAGTCTTCCAGATCATAGTCTTCCGACAGTAAGGATTCTAAGGTCTTGACTGTAGCTCTCTCTGTTGGAGAGGATCCAAGACACTTCTACAGACACTCTTCCCAACGCGGTCTGCCAGTGACTCCAGCCTGGATCTCTTTCAGGCCGCTTGGCTTTCCCAAGAGGATACCAGTACCTCTCCTAGCCGGGTCTGCATCTGTCTAAAGACAGCGGTTTCTCTGTTATCGTTGGCTAGGACTCAGAGTGCTTCCCACTGTTGCTAGTTCAGCTCATACATGTGATTCTTGGGTAGCACTGCTAGGCAGTGTACAACCTCCATGTCTTCCACTTATTCTAAAATTTTTCGGTTGGGTGACTGGGCCACCTGGATGGTGTCCTCAGTGTTACTTTCACTGAGTTGTACTTTGAGGTGATCCATGACCCCCTCTGTATAAGGTCACCTATGGGATGACCATCAAGGACTCTGTTGATCCTTAGGGGGCTGGGAGAAATAGTGCCCGGATGAGAGTCAGTCTGAGAGCGCTAAATACCACACAGGTCTCCTCTCATGCACTCTGTGAAGCTGCTTCATTGCTTTCTCTTCTCCAGGTGGTAGTGAGGAGAACAGAGAGTGGCTCCTCCTGCAGCATCTCCGTCTGCTTCTCATCTTGATCATAGCCTTGGGGATGTGGAGGGCAGGGCCGTCAAGGCTGTGGGTTCTAGCCTGACTCCGACAACCACCAACCTCAGGATCTTGGACAGGCGAGGTAGCCTTGCTAAGTTTCAACTTCTCTGTCTACAAAATGGACATAATGAGAGTGAGCTTTCTTGAGCTGTGGGAGAGTTAGCCGAGGATCCCTGGAGAGTTAGCCGAGGATCCCTGGAGAGATTATGCCCACCAAGTGGAGAGACTATGCCCACCATGTCGTGTGTGTTCCATTTTCATTACTACAGTTATTATTTGTCTTCATGCTTTATTTGTCCTGTGTATGTGCACATGTGGAGGGCGGAAGACAACCTTCAGGAGTCTGTTCTCTCCACCACATGAATCCTGATTATCAAACTCAGGTCACCAAGCTGGGTGACAAATGCCTCTTCCCGTTGAGTCATCTCATTGGCTCCTTGCTCCTATTTTAGGCTCTGATTTGGGCTTTCTTTTTTTCCCCTCTCTACACCTCTCTGTATTTTTTTTTTGCATTATGTGAGCTCTCTTCAGCCTTTCCTGGAAAGTGGGAAATGAGTTATGGAGAAATCGAAGTTAACCGCTTTGGCAATGTTCAATAGACTAAGAGTTGTTGGAAGACTTCTTTGTCCCTCTCTAAGTTTCTCTATTTCTTTTGGTTCAGGGACTTTCATTATGAAAATTCTCCTGAGATAATATTTACTCTTTTTCCTTGGACAGTGATCTAACTCTTTGCCTTATACTAAACCATCTATCTGTAAAGGTGTGGCTTGTGGGTGTGCAAGCACTTGAGGGTTGAACTAACTCACAAGCTCTCTCAGCTAGGTCTCCAAGAACGTTGAAGGCAGCAAATGCGATTAGCTCCATGGCAACACCAAGTTCTGGCTTTGAAAAGTCGCTCCAGGTGTGTGAAACTCCAGGCTCGTGCCCTGGAGACCAGGAGTGGCCATTTGAGATGAGGAATGGGAGATGGGACCAGAGCCACTGCTGGTGGGACACTATGAACCAGTCAGGTGGGAAAGTGTCTGGGCACACCCTGGACCTGCACCCATCCCAAGGCCATGTCTCTGAGAGTGCATGCTTTGGTGGTTCTGTAGACAAACCACAATCCTACAAGGCTGTGTGATCCTGGTCTTATAACGGAATGCAGAGAAAAGAGTGTAAATCCATGGAGCTGGGGAAGGGAGAATTGAGATGGAGAAAAATAAATGGAACCAGTGGGGCTGGGGTGTCTGAACTGGAACAGTTCTTCCCAAGGACACAGAGAGCCCAGATGCGACAAGTGGAGGCTCAGTGTGAAGAAGGACTTCGAGACAAGGCTGGCGGGAACTTCTCACTCTCTGGTATATTGAGGCCTCACCAGACTGACCAGACTACCCAGGTTATGAGTTTTTACTACTGCTCCTTCCTTGCTCACTCACTTGGGGAAAAGCCAGGTTCCACCACTTCTAGCGGCTACTCTGCTGAGTGTTCTGCCTCCGGCAAAGGCATGTGTAGCGTCACAGTCCAGGGTGAAATTGTGCTGCGTAGTCACGGCACTCTGTGCTCAGTTTCTGTGTCTGGAAGTGAGGATGGGACAGAGCCCAAGACAAAAGAGCGGAAGCTGCTGCTCCTGTCCTGCTGATGGAGCATGTGAGAACCAGAACAGATGCAGAAACATCTCTTGATGCCTCTCAGTGGCATGCATTGCTTTTCCTGAAACCCGAGTTCTGATTTGAGACCACCCACCTGTCATCATACAGTGTCCCCAGAACAAGTGTTTCCCTTCAGTTTTCACCTGAAATTCAGGGAGCTTGGGTATGATACCACCAAATCCATTCCATCTCAGACACTCTCTGGGGCTGCAGGACAGACCCATGAGAGAGCCTGGGCTCTTCCCTTGGGCTCCTGGACACACAGATTCACACACCAGGTGTCCACTGCTGAGCAGGTGTCCTGTAGTCACGCCACCCAGATTGGGTGATGCAAGGGGTATCAAGACAGGTCCCGAAGGACCTATGACTGCAGCTATGGCTCAGTTCCAGTCCCAAAGATAGTTGCCCATTGCCACTTACCTGTATAACAGTTATTTTTCTCTTTAAAAGTTTTAGCTGGGGTGGTAATTTTCTGTAATTCTGGGAAAGCAGGAAGATTGCAAGTTCACGACTTTCCTGGACTATATTATAACAAGACCCTGTCTCAAAAACTAAAACAAAAATTTATAAAAGCATAACATAATAGGGGGTATTGCAAAATGGCAAAACGTTGAAATACTACAAGCATGCAGCAAAAATTAAGTCTCTCCATCCTTTCCCCTTCTCTCCACCTATTTAAGTGATTAATTACACTCTTAGGAAATAGCCATATTATTAGTTGCTTCTATATTTCCTAAAGATTATTTATGGGGTGAGAGGGTGAAGGGGTAAGGGGGTGAGGGAGTGAGGGAGTCATCTCTGTGTTTGCGGGAAGGACAAGGTGCTGAGTTCAATCCCTAAAACACATGAAAAGGGTCAGACATACTGGGAGGAAGATCCCTGGGGCTCACTGGCTACCCAGAGTAGCCTAATTGGCCAGCTCCAGGACAGTGGGAGACCCCCCAAAACAAGGTGAAAGGTGCCCAAGAAACGCAGGTGCAGTATAGCCGCTGTGACCTCCTACTTTGGAACACAGATAGTAGCACACTGTGTATAGTGTTCTATTTTTGCTATCTTCTGTTAACAAGCATTTCTTGGGATTGTTCCACAGAAATAAAATACTGCTTTTTGGAGCTGGTGAGATGGCTCAAGGGTAAAGTCACTTGCCACCAAGCCTGACCACCTGAGTCTGATCCAGAGTCCACATGATGGAAAAGAAAATAACTGTCTCCTGCAGGTTGTGCTGTGACTGCCGTGTGTACATTGTGGCATTAATGTGCACACATACACACACTTACATAGTTGTTTTAAAATGTGCTGCTGCTTTTCTTTACTTTAAATTTTGAAACAAGGTCTCATATAGCTCACACTGGCCTCAAACTTGCTAATATAGATGAGACTGGTCTTGAACGCCTTACCCTCCTGCCTCCACCTCCCAGTGTGCACCACTGCACCCAGCTTTGCTTTGTTCTCTTTAACAATTATAATAGCATTCTACTGTGTGAGCGAGCTATCGAAGGTTGTTTAGGATGTGTGCTTTTGGTTGCTTCTGATAGTTTTCTTCTTAAAAGTCTGTAATGGGCATTTTCCCTCATATCTCTTTATGTCTGTGAGAGACAATCCTGGAATATGTTCTCAAGGGTAGAATGGCTGGCTCGGCATATGTACATTATGAATTTTGTCTTTTTTAAAATGTTTTTGTTTATTTATTTTTGAGATTATAATTTAATCACAACAGTTATCCCTTCTCTTTCTGCCCCCAACCCTTCCACATATCCCTCCCCACTCTTTCAAATCACGACCTCTTCTTCCACTAATTTTTATTACATGCATATATGTATGTTTATACATACATATTCCTAAATAGAACTTGTTGAGTCCATATGATGTAACTTGTATATATGTTTTCAGGGCTGACCGTTTGACACTGAATAACCAGTTGGTGTGCTCGTCCCTGGGGGGGACCACTTTTCCACTCCCAGCTTTGCCTGTAGTTCCTTGTGTGGGGTTGAGGCCTTGTGGTCTTTTCCCTATCGAGTCCGGCAAGTTTGTTGGTGTCATCCTTGGCCAGCTCTTGTTAGGCAGTCATGTTGGTGAGACTTTACCAGTGTAGCTTCTGATGTTACTAGGAGAGACAGCCTCACATCAGACTCCCTGATCCTCCAACTCTTACAACCTTTCCACGCCCTCTTCCACAATGTCCCCTGAACCTTAGGTGCAGGAGTGTCTTGTAGATGTATCCATTGGGATTGGGCTCCACAGCTGTGTGCATTTTGATTGTGATCTCCTTCAGTAGTAAAGATGTTTTCTTGATGAGAGGAGACAACTATTCTCCCTCCCTTCCCCCCCCCTTTTTGAGACAGGGTTTCTCTGTAGCTTTGGAGCCTGTCCTGGAACTAGTTCTT